>MU225054.1:417640-430395 GCA_018584345.1 Thuja plicata
CATGAAGGCAATAAGTAGAGAACTTGCTACTATTCGCTTGCATAATCTTCTTTGTATTCTATCTTTTCTATTTAAATAAAATTCATTCAGTGGCCCTCGCAACCTTTTTTATTTAAAACGATAGAATGCTTGTGCACTGTCCCGCCTCAAATGTATTTAAGAGTTGTTAAAACATTGTATTTGTCCAAAATTTTCCCAATAACATCCCTGGTAGTGGGTTTTCCTTTAATCCAACTAAAAATCACCAGGGTTTATCCAAACAAGGGAATGAATATCTAGGGCTTTGAGGGGCTCCTAGAGATACATTATTTGTTGATGAGGATACGGGATCCCATGGACAACATGAAGCAAAGAGATTTATACATGCTCAGAGGGATATTCAAGGGATTCATGGCATCGAAAAGGGAAAGCCAATTTATGATCCTCTGAGGGATAGGATAATTGTCACCCATGCCTATATCTTGTGCATATATGCGCTCACTTTTATGAAGCCAAATGTATGTATATATGTAGACACAATAGGTTTGATATTAATAATATACATACAGAGATGCCTAATACAGAACAATAGAAGAAAATCAAATGGTTTCCTATAACTGTAGATTTGCAAAATCAAATGGGTGTTGGATATTTTTACTCACCTTGCGATGAAGCCAAGAACTAGTTTCTCACCTTCAAAATTTGAAAAACATGTTACCAAGATCAATGAAAACATGTATGAGGTTATTCAAATTGAAAAATACAGTTCAAACAACCATCAATGTATAAAGGGTACGAAAACAATCTTAGCGGTAAAATGGTTAACAAACCTCGAGCAGATATAGTAAAAGTTGGGAATCAAAAATGGTTAACAAAGGTAAGCAGCATGGTGTCCTCTAAATCATGGGTGACATATCCTCGGCAAGCAGCTGAGTGGTTGTGTTACCAGGAAAAACCAAGCTCATCATTAGGGTCCTCTTTCGCTCGCATGCCACAGCTTGATCACAAATGAGCCTTTTTTTTTGTTTTTGTTTATAATCAAGAGGGTTTCGCAATTATGACGGTATCATCGCTATTACGACATCATCGGGGGCACTTGAAAAAAAACACAAAAATCACACACAAATGGTAGCACCGTCGCAAATTGGCGTCAAAATTTGACCCCAAATGTTGTAGTGAGTAGATCATATAATCAATGCATCCATCATCAATAACATCATAACTAACATAGGCATGCATTCATCAACATCATATAGTGATTCACATTTTCAACAAATTAATGGTCATCTGACGCATTTTCTATGCTTAATTTTTTGAGGGGGCATATAGTCCACTTGCTATCACCGAGGCAAGCTGGGGCAGGATCAAATCTGAAAATTCTTGACACACTGCGACAAGTCACATCGCATCAAAGAGGGGCAAATGTAGACACCCAAAAATGGACAGGCTTGCGACTTTACATTAAAAACACTAATTTTCATCTATTAATTATTGATTTTTTAATCATTAATTAATCATCTATTTTCTTCTAAATTCATTCCCCAAATCATCTAATCAAAATCCAAAAATTTATAAAATAATTAATTTTATTTAATTAATTAACCTTAATTGATTAATTATCATTAATTAATTAATTAAATTTATTTTCCTATAGTTTAAATTCAAATATTTAAACTTACTAATTAAATTAATTTAATTTCATCAAATAAAGAAATTCTAAATAAAAAAGAATTCAATTATCTCACATGTTGAAAACTTTAATTAAATAAATGAATTAAATATCCATTTATCTTCAAAGAGACAATTCCAATCAGATCACATAGGTTACTCCACCCATCTCTCCAGTCCACATGGGTAACTTCACCCACCTCTTTAGTTCAAAAAGGTAACTCACAATTAGCTCTTCAGTCAACCAAACTCTGTCTCCTCTTTACCAATTGAAGAGGTGGAGTTTACTGATGGCTTCTCCAGTTCCCTTTGATCTCAACCATTCATCTCCCTATCTCTTGGATTGATCTCAACCATTCATTTCATCCCAATTCCTATATAATAAACCCTTCATAACCATTTGAAGGATCTATGATTTCAAGCTCTCGTGTGCCATTACTATGTTAGTTTGGTTCTAGCATTCAAGCCATCTTGCGATCACACACCCATTTCAAGTATCAAATTCTTGATGCTTCTCAAGTCATAGACGCTTCCCACACCAATACTGAGCATCAAAAATAACATTTCAGAAGGAGTAGAGAGAGACAATAGAAGCTTCAAGCACTTTGGGGTTTGCATTCATTTGTTTCCTTTTCATTGCTTGTACATTTTATTGGTTACATTTAAAGTTATTCATTTTAGTAGTTCTTGTGTACTTGATTTCTATCTTTGTAAAACCTTTTGCTACTAACCCTCGCCTTTGGAGATCTTGGAAGCCACAAATCATGAAAGAGGAGGCGTACAAGTTTAAACTGGCAACATGGATATTTCTTAGGCTTAAGAGTCTCCTAAGCCTGTCATCATGATTCTTCATGGTAGAGGACTCATAAATTATTATACCACCTTGGTTTTGGAAAGATTTTGGCCAAGTTGGTGAATCGTGTTAAAACCCTTATCATTCTTAGAATTATTATCTTCTCTAGTACTTTCTATTTGAGAGACTTTTTGCATGAGCAAGCTGCCAGTTTTGAGTTGGGCGATGATAAGGGATGGATTTTCAATAAATGCATTCATTATGTCTATTTATTCTTCCTTTTCATGATCATTCTCAAAAGCACTTTGTTAGGTTTTATTTTGCAAAGCAAGTTTGTGATTTTTGTGAGCCTTATTCTTTGCAACCTGCTCAACTTTCTCTATAACACTATGGGTGGAGATCAGGTGTGTGTGGAGCCTGATAAATGTGATGAATGAAAGAGTGACAGGAAAATTAGGCATATATGTATGGAGGGAGGCATTTTTCAATTCATGTATCTCATGAATGGTCACAAAGAGAGTCTCTCCATGAATTTTGTTGGTTTTTAGGATGCCATAAGGGTTACCATTGGAAAAATCTCTTTCAAGTTCAATGAAGATGTGATTGTGCAAGCCACGAGCCTCTCCACTAAGGGAAGAAAGTGGAAAAAAACTAGCAAGTTCTTTAATACTGCTAGCCTCAACCAATTCTTTTGTTAAAGCGAGCAACATGTCAAGCTTGTAGGGGGCTTTGATCATGAACAACTGTCGAAGTCTTAGGACCGTGTCTTCCTTGTAGTTATGAGGTATTTCACATTGGAGGGAAGATTTATTGTGTACTAATACTACCACATTCCTTTCTTAAATTTCTTCATAAATCAGATTGTTATTTCTATCTTGTTATATCTCTTTCATTCTATTGAGAGTAATGTTAAGGATATGTCTAAGGCCAAGAGTCATGGGAAAAAATTTACTATCCTCCCTACCAAGTTATTATTGAAGAGGTGCCAAAATATTCTATGCCCCCTTGGGTCATCCTTTTAGATACCCCTGGCTTTAGCCATAAATAGTGTATCAATAGCCCTAGCCATAAAAACCAGCAAGACTCATCCCCTATTTCTGTCAAGGTTAAGAAAGAAAAATGCAATAAGCGGTCTCTTCCCCCCTATGGCTAAGGCTAAGTATGCTAAAAAATTTAAAGTGTAAATTGACTCTGATATTGAGATAAATGAAGAGACCAATACTCGCCCGCGTAGGTCCACCCACCTTAAGGGTAAATTTGAAAAAGAAGCCATGAAAGAGGCCTCAGACTTGGACAATGTGGGGTCAAAGTATAATGGTGAGGATGAGGCCTCCCCCTCCGCCTCTAATAGAAAATTGACCCACCTCTCAACTAGAATTAAGTCAGACTGGAGGAAACCCACCCACACTTAGGTTGCAGACAAGACGATTCCTGTGAAGGTTGATAAAGGCAAGGCCCTGCTAGAAGGCGAAAAAAATAAATAAGGACCTAACTTCGAAGGAGGTTTATTTATTGAAGAAAAGATTGGTTGTTGCAGTAGAAAAGATTGTGTTGGTGGACATGAAGCTTGCGGAGGTGGATGAAAAATGTGTGTCATTTGGCACTAAAGGTGGTGCACATCTCGGCTACCACATTGTGCATGTTATAGGCTGAAAATCCTAAGGAAACTAAGGATGTTGAAGATCGTAAGGAGCTCTTAATGACATGTAACTGATTGAATGTTTGAAGATGTTAAGTTGACGATCATACAAGGCATTAAATCAGTTAATGTATTGTATTTTCATTGATGTCATCTTGATATAATATGTATGGTCATGAAAATACTGCCAAAGACTTCAAAGAACTAATGAATCAAGGCTATGCTATCAGTAATGCATACAAGTCAAGTATTCACTAAGTGATTGTATACACTGACAGAGTGCACACCGATGGTTAGAGTAAAAGAGAAAATTCACAGTGTTACCCGATGAGCAAATATACAAGCATTACAGACGAGCAAAGTCACAGTGTTTCTCGACGAGAAAAACACAAAGTAACTCGACGAACATAATTACAGTGTTTCCCGATGAAAAAGACAAGGATGGAGATCCCGATGACAATTGGAGTCACACCGACAGAATAGTCAGTTATCATCGATGACTAACTAAAGTGTTGACTGACAAAATAGAGAGTTCAAAAAAATGACAAAATGCTTAGCTGTAAAAGAGATAAAGATATAATTAACTGATACTTATCATTGTTTTAATCATCCAGATAAAGGCAGAGATAAGTAATTGATTTAGAGTTGATTTGTCTAGTTGGCAAGAAGATCTCTATGAGATAAAGCTGGATTTTTGCTTTAAATCTAATTGGTGAGAATTGTGGATCATGCCAAGAATCAAGAAAGCCAAGAAATGGTGAAACATGTCTATAAATAGACAAACCCAATTCATTATGAAGTGTGTGGGGTGAAGATAAAAGAGGGAGGATGCTAATGAGATTCTAAAGGAGAAGAAAGTCTTCATTCAGACCCGATCAATCAAGCTAAGGAAAGAGATAGATTTTGCAAACACCGATGAACAGTGAGACAACATCACAGAGCAGATCAGTGTGGAGAAAAGGTGTAGAATTGATTATATTGTTCAGAGAGGTAATACACTTACAATAGATCTGAAAATCTGCACTTAAGTTGTATGTGTGAACAAATCATTAATGTTTCAGTTTAACCATTGAAGCATCAAGTCTCTTAACCGAGTAGGACTTAAAAGTCTTCTACAATTGAGATACATCCCAAGGAGTATCAAAAAAGTTTGATCATAGAAAGAAACTTTGGATATGCCCGATACCTATTGACAAGCCAAGTGAGTGTTTGATCAAGGATGGTAGCATTAGATGCTAGATAATAGGTGAAAAACTATCTTTTAAATCCTCTAACAAGGTCACACCTAATAGTGTGTTTGTAACCTTTAACAGGGTTGGCTCCTAATAGATAGAGTGAAAATTTGGGGTACCGGTCCCAGTGGTTTTTCCCTTAACAAGGTTTTCACGTTAAAAATCCATGTGTTATGTGTTTATGTTTTATTACTTTACTGTTTTACATTTCACATATGCAATTCTGGATTGATCGATATACTCTGCATATTTACTATGTTTCAGTAAATAGTTGACTGCTTATTGGTAAACATACAGAAGAAATATTTACAAAGCATTCCAACAAGTAGTAAATTGATATAATTATTTCAAGGCATTCATATTGTAGGACAGAAGGTAACTAGAGGCATAATTTGTGGTTATAAGTTTTAAGGGTTGATTTAAGGATTAATTTTTGAGGCCACTGATTCACCCCCCCTTCTTAGTTATTACTAACATCTCTTCTAGTTCCTCACAAAAGATTGGGTAATGATGATTCTCACTAGTGAATGGAAGAAGACAAAGAATTCAGGTTGGGTCTTCTCTCTATTTTTTGCATTTTATCTTGTCTCGACCCTCATGGCCCTATGGTGGTTTACTTAGTTTTTCTTAGCTTACTCTGAACTTATATGTTTATTACTATTGGTTATGACCCTAAGTGGTCTCTATTTAATACTTGTTTAATTATTATGTTGGACACTATGATGGACTCAGTTTTTTTATCAATATCATGATGGGTATTACTACTATTAAGGTTTTCATGCTCTACACTAGTTATAGTTTATTTTATTTATCTATGTTTCTTTTTTGGTTTTTTGATAGTGATGAGAGGGTGCCCGCTAACATTTATCCCTGGTTGGTTAAAGTCTAGATCATGCTTAATCATTGATTGTGTTCTTGTGCTGACAATGTTATTTTGTTATTAGTTTGGTTTTGTTGGTGATCACCCTTGTGGCTGGTTTGTGTTCTTGTGCTGAAAATGTTATTTTGTTATTAGTTTGATTTTGTTGTTGATTACTTTATAAAAAATAATATGTGATTCTTAACAAATTTGTTCAAAATAATTAACTTCGTCAATAAATCAAAGATGTTTTAGACCAATTTTCTAATTATTCTAAATAATTATTTGTTTTATTTTAAAAGAAAAAGGTATATTTTCATTTTACCTAGATTAATCAATTGTAATGAAGAAAATACTTTTCTTGAAGTAACCATAGACTAAATAAATAAATAAACTCAATAAATGTATAATGAATGTTTGAGTTAAATAGGAAAGTTTAAAGCACCTAGTTTGGAGAATTACAATAAGGAATTAGTTGTTAATATTGTGCACATTGCAATCACTAATAATATTGAAATTAAAGCTCATAGTCTAGAAATGGTTTCTTGTTAAAAAATATTGCTAAATTTCTTGTAAACTAAATTTGCACTATGGGAGACTAATGATATTCAAAAAAATTTGAGGGATTACGTTGATCACAAGGGTTGTGTTCTCATTTGTCAACCCCATTAATTAGCATTACTTATGGTAGTGTAAGAATATCAAAGAAAACAATCTATAGCATGTAGGTATCCTACATGAATTTAAAGTAAATTAAGTTTTCGTCAATGTTCGAAAATAAATTGTTCCTAGTCTAGTGCTTGGGATTGTCCTTGGACAATTAATTTTATTTTTGTATTAATTGTACGTTAAATATGTTTAAATTTCAAGACATGTCAATAGATTATGTAAGCATAAACCAAGATAGCTCATAAAAAACTAATGAAATATACAAGAATGTAAATGCTAATCTCAAACACCAATTTAACATGATGTGGGAGCAAACACACACTATGAGATTGACCCACAAAAAAAGTGTCGATATCAAGTTGGGGAATAAATGCATATAAATTGATGCAATGATATGCATAATAAATTACTTGTAACATAAAATGTATAATAATACATGCAAATAAGATCAAATACGTGGAATTGTGTGTAAATGGGGTTGAATAAAGGAACACAAAATGAGCCTAACTTTGTGTATGATGTGTCTATATTCAATATATAATCCTATTATTTGGTATGAAATTGTATTAATATATATCAAAATGTGCCCAAAACTAAATGAGAAAATGACATGGGTATGCAAATTTTTTATTGTATTTTATCTTTGCTTTGAGGTTCATGTCTTCTTGTTCCTTAGCATGCGAAATTTTTAAGAACCTACAAAGAAAAGAAAATATATGCAATGAGTGGATTTTGTACTGCAAGAGAGGATAATAACAAATCTAAACGAATCTTACAATATACAAAAATAAGAGAACGAAAAGTGAAAGTAGGGTTTTAAAGCTCTACTTATATAAAACGTGGTATTGCAGTACTCTACTCATTTAATATCCTTGATAAATATTTATGCAAATATACTTTATAAAATTCTTCAAATTTTATTTAATATACTGCTAAAATATCATTGTACTAACATATGCTTAAAAATCTTAGAGCAATTCAGTTTTTTATTTAATTTTTTTTTCCAATTTATAACCAAAACTCATAAATTTACCTTTACATTTACTACATGTCAATCAAATTGAAATGATCTTCTCAACAACATGTGACAAACATACATAGGGATGATGTTACATAGCACCTCATAAGGGTAGTTCCCAATCTTGAAGTATTCCAAACATTGCTTATTGACCAAAGTATTGTGCCCTTCTACAACCATGAAATGTAATATAGTTGTGGATGTCCCCTCTCCAACTTTAACTTATTTTTCATATCCTTTGATGCGATATTCTTTGTGTGACCATGATAAGTGATCGCATTACAAAATTTTCCTTCACATTTTTATCTCATGTGAAACAAACTCTTTCTTTGAACTGGACCCACCTCCTCATGCACCAAGGTTCTTCTAGATATAAGAACCTCTCCTCCTACATCTTTAAAATGTGAAGACAACATCTTCATTTTCATGGTTAACACTTGTATAATTATCATGTATTTTTGGGTCCTCCCTTGATGTTGATGATACTCAAATGATCAACGTCCTTCTTCTTTGCACTAGAAATAAGATCCTTAGAAGCCTTCTCTTCTAGTTCCTCATCCAAATATTAATCTTCTTCCTCTTTGATCATTATTTGGTCATAGAGAAAATAGTCATTATCTCCATTCTTATTCTAATTACTATTCAATTCTTTGATATTCTTTTGATCTTCATGTTGATCTCCATATGATCAACCTCATCCTCTTTGCTTGCTTTCAAATCTTTTATATTCAACTTTTCTTATACCTTAAAGGTAAATTGGTAGCCATTATCAATAGTAGTTATTATGATTAGATACATATCCTCCCAAATAATTAGTTTCAAACTATTAATGTCATGGGCTACCTTCTTGTTGACCTTAGAATGACCTATTTTGATCTACTTGCTTGCTTCAAATTTTTCATCTCCTTCAATAATCAATCATTAAAATCAATAGGGATGAATTGCCTCTTAAACATTTCCACCATTTTATTCCATCTTGTTCTCTTTTATTTTCGTCTTCTATTTATTTCTCACTAATCTTCACTCCACTATATATTAGCAAAAGATTTCAATTTGGTCTTTGTGAATTTGATCCTATTAGGATCTCTGAGCTCTCCATCCTCAAAGTACTCTCCCATATCATTGATTCAATCGATCAACTTCTCTAGATTTATATTTCTAGAAAATTTAAAGACTTCAATCTTTGGCCTTATTCCAATCTTGGAAATGGCCCTTAAAAACCTATCATCTTCGAGTCTCGTAGACTCTTATTCTTATTCATTTGCTTCATTTTCAATTTCATCTTGTCCTCTTCCTTCCACTCTTCTACACAACTCATCTTGCAATGCTTAAACTTGTCTTTGGAGGGCTCTAAACCCCTCTTCTATCATAGAGACATTCTCCCACCATGCTTTATATTCCTTCCACCATGGTTTCTTAGTGGAGGCATCTTGATCAGAACCCACAATTAAAAGTTATAGTGCAATCTGTTGGTGCTCAAATCAACAAATTGGATTTCCTATGGACTTTCCAATCCAACGCTAGCAAACCCAAGTTATTTGGCCAACTAACAAGTTTCAACAAAGGCAAGGTTGAACCTTCTGCAATTCTGGCTCTGCAAAACCAATGCTGGTAGGCCTATACCTTGAATTATCCTTAAAGTTACAAGGCTTTTTATAGTAGATAAGATACACTTCAAATTTATATCTCTCAAGTATGGCAAGGCACTTGAAATAAATCAAATTGTAATCAATATAACATAAAACTGCAAAACTGAATGCTTTGTGAGATTTTAAGAATGCTTTGAATATATGTATAAATGAATGAATGCTAGAATATCTCAACAACATAAAACAATGAACTAAATGTCTATATCTAATTATTGATAAGATTAGTACCCATATCAACTTGGGCAATAGAGTCAATCCAATTTCAATCCTATGTACAACCTTGCAAGACAATATGTATTCCAATACCATCAACTATTTGAATGTTATAGATGTAGAGAGAATAAGTCTATGTATATCCTTGTTAGTTCAAATGTATTCAAATCTTATGGTTGGGAGACCAATTGAACAAGAAGCCAGAAATAATGACTTTTCACAAACTCTTTGATAATCAAACAATGATATAAGACATATAAGATCTCAACACAAGCATTGGAAGAATAGCAATTGGATTCCTTCAATAATTGCAAGGGACTAACTTAAATGAATTGAACTTTCTTACCACTAGTGAGATAGAAAACATTTATCTTTTATTGATTTTGAAAAAATAGTACATTTGAGTCCATATTGCAGTTGTGATCCAATTATAGAATAATATTTATAATCCCTCCCACATGGTCTTGGTATCCCTATTTATATAAAGTCCAAGGGATGCGTACAAGCTTCAGACCAATGTGTCTATTCATAACAAAAACCTAACCCTAGGATCAACAACTGAACAATACAATTATAATTAAAGAATGATTATCATCATTGTCTAAAAATAGTTGTCAACCATAAGGACTCAAAATAATAGTCACTAACAAATTACTTGTGATTTGTTATAGACAATTCAGAATAAGGATTCTGTGTTAAGATCATTATGGTACTTTGACCATATGTTCATCTATATACTTCTGCTTCTGATAATAGATATTATTTCTAGTATGTCAAAAAACTTTATCATTGATAACAAAAATGTCGACATTGTCGGCCACCCTCTGGTATCCTCTATTATGGTGAATACTCTTCAATGAATGTCTGCATGTGATCATCCTTCATTTTTTCACAAAGGTCACATTGTTTTATCATCACACAGATCCATAATCGCCACCTTTGAAATCCTGCATAAAGACAACGACATATCAAATAGTAGATAAAAACCCTCATTGGTATAAAATATAATTAAAATAATCAAAATGACATAAAAGAGTCCATGTCAACATTTTCATCTCAACATTATGTGCTTTTTAATCATCAAGGACACATGTCAGCATCATGCAATACCTCAATGAGTAAAGGACATGCATCTTTAGATTGAGGGTCACACCCACCGTCGATTCTATCCTCGCTTTAATAGATGATCAACTTTACTCTGAACATGTGTCATTCTGGCATGATGCCTTAATGGCTAAAGGATGTGCATCTTCCTTTTGAGGCATTACCCTTGTTGTAGATCCTTATCTCACTTAACCATAGATCAATGTTCTGCTTGTTGTAAAAACTGATCACCTTTTTTGATCAGTTTTAAAGATCAACGTTGATCTAACCCACGTGCTAAAAGATTAGAGTTTTAGTAACTCACACTTTAACCAACTTCAGAGATGATGTGTCCTCATTTTCCTTCTCAACAAATCATGTATTTCCATCTGTATCCTTATTGTCTCACCGTTCAGAATGTCCATGGGCCCAAGATACGTATCACCTAGTTGTGTTCCCGTGAAGGTTAAATATCCCTCATCTCTGCTTAGAGGCATTATGCCGATCGTAGATCCTTGCAAAAATTTAATTGTAGATATTTTTTTGTTTCATTACTCAAAATAAGTGGGTCCTGGACACATGTCCTCATCGCACAATGCCTTGAATATTAAAAGACATGCATATTCTCTTTGAGGTATTATGTAGTCTGTTGGTTGAAGCTCGATCTACTCAATACTTTATTCCTTTGACTCCACCCAGCCAAGATCTTGGTGGACACGTGGAAGCTAGTCACATTCCCTCAATGGATAAAGGTTGTGCAACTTCTGATTGAGGGATCACAACCACTGTAGATCTTCGCTAAAGGTTAACCATAGATCTTCCATCCTCACTACTATGAAGAGGTGGGTCTTGGACATGTGGAAATCAATCATAATCTCGCAATGGATAAAGGTCATGCAATCTTTTGTTTGTGGGATCACGCTAACTATTGGATGAGATTTGATCTACGTTCATTTATCTAAAGCACTGGTGGGCTTGAGACACGCGTCATTCAGGCGTGATGCCTTGATGGTAAACATATTTTAGCTTCTTCTTTAAGAGAAAGCGTCAGCCATTGGATGTAGTTAGATCTGTGTTGAATATTAAATCCCTGGATGTATCTACATAAAAGTATAAAACAATAAAAACCCATGAAGACATACATAACAGTTACAAATACAAATTTAAATATAAACATGCAGGCCGAGAGATGTAAGATTTAAACAATAGCATATAGAAAACCATGAAATGAGTATAAATAATACTTGAGTTGTATAGACATGCAAATTTAATTTGCAAATTTGGGTTCCACCAGTGGCTCTTTCTAGGGACGCGTGTTCATACTTGGACACAGCAAGATCTCAGTTATCTCTGGAAAAGCAGACCAAGAATCCTTACTAAATCTGATGCAAAATGAAATTGGGTGGCCCTAGGCCCCCCAAAGAAATGAACACTATTATTTACCTTTGTCGAACACCTGATTCTAATCATGCAACCTTCTGAATATGATATCATATCATTCTTTTTCCTTATCAACAAGAATATTTGAAAATAGACAAATCTCAGAATTATTTATCCCCAACATCTTGTTGATGGCAATTATTCAATTGTATATTGTCATTGATGTTTACACAAGTATACTGATATTTACACAAATCTCTAATCCTATTCGAGCATAGTCAGTGTCTGTCGAGCTCTCTTGGGAAATGAAGATGACCAAAGGAATTTTTAGTTCTAACCGAGTTCACTCAGGCATTACAATGTTGGTCAGGCGTTGAAGGATTTCAGTGTTGACCAAGTAAAATAGTTAGTGTCAGCCGACTAACAATGGCTTATATTTTATGGATAATTAGTTCTATGCAGCCGACAAACATGAGTGTTATTATTTATTTGAAAGGATATTAAGGCCAAATTGACAAGGCTTATTATATATATATATATATATATATATATATATATATATATATATATATA
>MU225054.1:436972-468268 GCA_018584345.1 Thuja plicata
AAATGAATCAACTATTTGGAAGGGAGAATAACAAAGGAAATACCTTAAATTCTATTAATTATATGCATAGAAATGATATATGATAGTAATTGAAGAAGTAGGAGAAATGCACTAACCTTGAAATATTGCAGATCAAAGAATGCTTTTTTTTGAGGTCTATATTGAGTTTTTGGAAAAACTGACAGTTGATCCCAAACTGAAACACAGAGACGAACAAAACCCAGAAATTGTTTTCCTTTTCAATGTCATCTTAGGAAAAAGGTCGACCTTGACCCACAAATGTCAACCCTAACCCAATAATGTCGACCTTGACCTGCATAGATTTGAAAGTGACTCTGTTTGCGGATCTCAGAAGTTTTCCGAAAAGGGTATCTAGATCTAGTCTCAAATCAACTATTATGTACCTGTACCTACAAGAAAAAGGAGATTTTTTGTTGGGGGGGGAGGGGTTTGCCTTAGTAATACCCCAGTTTTGGAATTAACCTCAAATATATGTAATTGAAATTGCAGGAATGGACAAAGTAAATGCATAAATTCACCTTGCTTGTAAAAGTCCTTGTGGAGGATTCGAATCCTTGAATCCACAAGTATGGTTTAAAATGTGAGATGTAGAAAGGTAGGATGTCTTCAATCTCTTGCTTGTAGATCTCAAACACCAAGTCTTGAATGGGTTCTTGAATTTGGAAGAGGCTTGGAAGAAGATGGATGAAGAGATCACCAAAAGGGCACTATGTAGCTTCAATCCTTCAATGGCCTCCAATGGATCTCCTTCATGAAAATGGATGCTTTCTTGAAATCTTGCTTGCTTTCTTGTTTGAACTTCACTTGATAATGCTTGATCTCAATTAGGAATGCTAGATGCTTGATTAGAAGACTTAGAGAAAATGAGAGAGAAAGCTTCCCTTTTATATGAAATTAGGGCACAATATTCCAAGGAGGCCTAAACAGGAAAATTAAATTCCCATTAAAGCCTTTACCCCTAGGAGAGGACCTATATTAAATATAATTTAGGAATCAAAACTTTGGAACCCGAAACAGCCAACCTGGAAGTGGGAAATACTTTTTGCAAAGGCCGACCTCTAAAATCTATGAGACGCAAGGATCTAAACCCTAGGTCAAGGTCGAGGTCGACCCTGACCTAGGTCAGGGTTGAGGTCAACATAGACCTGAAAGGTCGACCCTGACCCTGAAGCCTAGAATCACCAATCTGCAGTTCAAAATGCAAAAATCAGGCTAAACAGGAGTGGAAAGAGGGACAGAACAGGGAGGAAGCCATGTCAAGATCAGGAACCCATTGAAGGTGCTTGTCATGACCCCAAAGAACTTACTTGGAAGGATAAACACATATATAATGGAAGTACTTCCATTTTTTGACTATACAAAGACATCTAAGGGACTTGGATTTGTTTTTGTGGTAACTGATTCACCCCTCCCCTGTTAGTTACTCAACTCATTTCAAACAATTGGTATCAGAGCTGCAAGTGCTTATAGGGAAGGTTTAAAGGCCTAAGCTAAAGATCATATATGTCTTACAGAAGGGAGATCCCTAAGCTCAACAAGGACAAATTCACTACATGGAAAGATCTGATGAGGCTACATCTATCTACTATTGGAGATACTGGTTTGAAATTCCTTGATCAAAAGTATGTGGAACCACCAAGACCTATGTTTGTGGATTAGATGGTGGAAATGAAGTATCATAACATAATGATGATTGATATAGCCGCTGCACTCAACTATTCTAAATTTGATGAAGTCAAGGACTGCCCTACTACCTTTGATATGTGGAACAAACTACATGATATCTATGGAGGAGATGAAAATGTAAAGAGAGCCAAAGAAGAAAGTCTCAGAGGTCAGTTTGATATGATGAAAATGAAAGAAGGAGAAAACATTACAAAGTACAGTGAAAGAATCAAGAAAAGTGTTAGTGCAATCAGAGATGTTGGTGGAACAATTGAAGACAAAACAATAGTAAGAAAGGTATTAAGAAATTTACTTCCTATCTATGTAATTAGACTTTCAGCTATTCAAGAGATGAGATGTAGTAATGACATAACTATAGATGGATTGATTGGAAGATTATCAGCTTTTGAGTTGGATAACTTTGACAATTATTCCCCTGATCCTAGCAATCTTGAGTCAACATTCAAAGCTAAATTAAACCTTGGAAAGATGAAGGGAAAACAAATTGACAGTGATAGTGGTGATGATTCTGATGATGCAGATCTAGAAATCATTAAAGCATTACTTGCAAGGAGAGATGCAAAAGGAAAAGGACAATACAAAGGAAAAATACCATTGATTTGTTTTTCATGTGATGAGGTTGGTCACATTGCTGCTAAATGTCCGAACAAGGAAGACAAAGGTGAAAGAAAGTTCAACAAGTATAAAGGAAAGAAAGATTACAAAAACTACGAAAGCTACAAGGACAAAGGTAAGAAATCTTGTTATATTGCTAAATATTTTGATAGTGATGAAGATGAAGATGAAATGGTTTACATTGCTATTAAGGACGAGTTAGATAGTGAAGACAATGAAAAGACCTCACTATACTCTCATATTAGTAAGAATGACACCTGGATAATTGATAGTGGTTGTTGTCACCACATGATTGGTGATAAAACCAAATTTGAACATCTCAAACACTATGATGGTGGGAGTGTTAGTTTTGGGAATGATGAACCATGCTATGTGAAAGGTAAAGGTTTTATTGCTCTTACTGAAGGAATCAAAAGTGATAATTATTATTGGGTTGAAGGACTTCAGATTAATCTACTAAGTGTGGCACAACTAAATAACATTATTTTTGAGGTAGAATTCATGAATGGAAAAGTCAAGATCCTGGATGGTAGAGGAAACCTAGTTGGAACTGGCAGGCAAACAAAAGGTAATCTATTTTATCTTGATCTCAATGAAAGTTCAAATTTTATTGCACAAGTAGAATAAAGTTGGTTATGGCATAAAAGGCTGTGTCATGTGAACTTTGACAATTTGATCAACATAAGTAAGAATAAAAGAGTAAGAGGTATTCCTGTTCTGAAGAAACCTGAAGTAGCAATATGCAAAAAATGTCAAATTGGGAAGATGGGAAAAACAAGCTTCAAGAGAAAGAACTACAATACAAAAGAAGTCTTGGAATTGGTGCATACTAACTTATGTCGACCAACTGGAACAACAAGTTACATAGGTGAGAAGTACTTCATTCTATTTTTTGATGATCATTCTAGAATGATGACTTTTATGTTTCTCAAATAAAAATCAAAAGCCTTTCAAAAGTTCAAATGGTACCTAGCCAGAGTTGAAAAAGAAACAAGAAAGAAACTTAAATGCTTAAGATCTGACAAAGGAGGAGAATTCATTTCTAATGAATTCAATGAGTTCTATAATGAAAGAGGAATCAAAAGACAAGTATCTACCCCAGTTACACCATAGCAGAATGGTATAGCAGAAAGAAGGAATAGATCCATCATGGATTGTGTAAGAACCTTGATGATTGAGAAGGATGTTGCTACCAAATACTGGAAGGAATCCATCAACACTAAAATTCACACCTTGAACTAAGTTCAACTGAAGAAAGGTACTAAGAATAAACCTTTTGAGTTATGGTATGGCTATAAACCTAATTTTCATTATTTCAAAGTATTTGGAAGTAAATGCTACATCTTGAAGGAAAAAAGAAATGGAAAATTTGATGTAAAAGGTGATGAAGGTATATTCCTAGGCTACTCCAGTAAAACAAAAGCATATAAATGTTTAAATATTACTACTCATAAATTCATAGAAACTGTGCATGTAAAAGTTGATGAGTTTGTAGAGATAAATGAAGAACAGGGTAGTAAAGAGCCTGGAGACTACATAAAATTTGTGTATTATGAACCTAATACTATACCTAAGACACATGCAATGGTGATTGGACAACAATCATGTCAACCACTAAATTCATTAGCACAAACATTGTTGCAACCTGTGCAACCAGCGATGCTTACTGAAGAAACTGAGTCACAAATAGAGGGAACTGAGTCTCAGACTAAAGAAAATGAGTCACAAATAGAGGGACCCAAGTCATAGACAGAGGTACCCAAGTCACAAAAAGATACACCTGAGTCTCAGATAGTGGAACCCGAGTATCAGATAGAAGAACATGACAAAATATTTGAGCATGGTGAACTTAGTGGAGCAAGCCAAGAATCAAAGAGGAAGGATCCTATACTTGCAAAATATGTTAGAAGACATCATGCACCTAAAAAATAGTTGGAGATCAGACAAAAGGTGTAATGATAAGGAAAAAAATAAAAGGTACATGTTTACTTAGTGAAATTGAACCTAGAACTATTAAAGATGCATTGAATGATGAGAACTAGATTGAAGCAATAAATGAAGAAATTGAGTAGATAGAAAAGAACAAAACCTGGACTCTTTTACTTAGACCAAAAGACAAGAAGGTGATTGGTACTAAGTGGGTTTTCAGAAACAAGATGAATGAGAAAGGTGAAGTTTCCATAAACAAAGGCAAATTTGTATGTAAAGGATATGCTCAAGAAGAGGGTATTGAATATGGAGAAAATTTTGCTCCTGTTGCAAGACTTGAAGGAGTCAGTACTCTTCTAGCATATGCTGCACATAAAGGATTAAAGGTATATCAAATGGATGTAAAATCTGTAATCTTGAATGGAATTCTAGAAGAGGAAGTCTATATATAGCAACCTGAAGGCTTTGTAAATCCTAACAAAAGGAATATGGTTTGCAAACTGCACAAAGCATTGTATGGACTAAAGAAAGCTCTGAGAACCTGGTATGAAAGACTACATGGTTACTTGATAAGTATTGGATTTTAGAGAACTAATGATAATAGTAGCTTGTACATCAAAGAAGGACCTCAAAATAAGATACTATTGGTAGAAATATTTTTTGATGACATATTTTTTACTGGATATGATGACTTATGCAGAGCATTCTCAGAAGCTATTATTAAGTAATTTGAGATGTCTATGTTTGGTGAAATCAAATTCTTTGTTCGATTACAAGTTTATCAGATAAAGGATGGTATATACATTACTTAGTCTAAATACTTAAAAGAGACACTAAAGAAATTTGGGATGGAAGATTCTAGTACAGTTGGAACACCTATTCCTATTGGACATAAGCTATCTAAGGATGATTATTCAAAGGAGGTAAATCAGTCTACATATAGATCCACGATTGGAAAACTTCAATATGTTGTTCACACTAGACCTAATATTGCATTAGCAGTCAGTATTGTTGCAAGGTTTTCAGATAATCCAAAAGAGAATCACTTAATGGCTATCAAAAGGATTCTAAGATATCTTAAAGGTACTGAAGATTATGGATTATGGTATAAGAAAGGAGGAAACTTTGATTTGAAGACTTTTACTGATGTTAATTGGGAAGGAAGTGTCAATGACAAAAAGAGCACAAGTGGTTGAGCACTATTTCTTGGAAAGAGGTTAGTCTCCTAGACAAGCAAGAAACAAAACTGCATTTCTCAATCTGCAGCAGAAGCAAAATATGTTGCTGCAGTAGTAAATTGTTCAAACATCATATGGTTCAAATAATTGTTGTCAGGTATGAAGGTGGAAATCAAAGAACCTATCATTATCTATTGTGACAACACCAGTGCTATTAACATTTCAAAGAACCCTCTGATGCATACTAAGACTAAACATATTGCAATAAAGTATCATTTATTGAGGGAATTGGTTCAGGAAAAGGAAGTAAGATTGGAATATGTGAATACTAAAGAAAAAATTGCAGACATATTCACAAAACCATTACCTAAGGATGAATTTTTGTATCTTAGAGGAAAGCTAGGGGTGATTCCCCTAACTGAGGCTCACTAAAACACAATTTAGTGATGCATCAACTGAGCTACAGAACAAACTTAACATGTTGATGCAGATATTTAGAGCTTATTGCATATGAATCAGTACAGACAAGTATATTACAATTTCATTGGATACGTCAGTTGGTGTCTTTGGAATTGGTTGTCAAAGAGGAAGCTATTACTGTATGTCATATTGATCAGTGAAAGAGGGAGAGATTACTGATGGAGAGATTGATGATAGAGGGAGAACTTTATCAGAAACAAAGATTAATGTAAGAGGGAGAAATCTGTATTTTAGCGATTGAGGGAGTATTGGACGAGAATAGGAATGAAGTGAAGGACATTAATAAAATTTCATTCGTATGTCTACTGCTCTATAATTATTTTTATTATGACATGTTGTGTTGCCATCAATGCCAAAGAGGGAGGTTGTTGATGAAAACTATTCAATTGTGTATTGTCATTGATGTTTATACAAGTATAGTGATGTTTACACAAATTTCTAATCCTAGCCAAGCACAATCAGTGCCTGTCGAGCTCTCTCAGGCATTGAAAATGACCAAAGTGATTTTTAGTTCTAACCAAGTTCACTTGGGCATTACAGTGTTGATCGGGCATTGAAGGATTTCAGTGTTGACTGATTAAAATAGTTTGTGTCATCCGACTAACAATGGCTTATATTTTATGGATAATTAGTTATATGTAGCTGACAAACATGATTTTTATTATTTATTTAAAAGGATATTAAGGCCGACTTGACAAGGCTTATCATATATATATATATATATATATATATATATAAGGTCAAGTTTGGATTGAATAGTGTGGTGATGTGGAAATGCATGTGAAGTGTGATATGAAAAGTGAAGGCAAAATCAGATGGGATTATGATTGAGGACATAATACAGAGGAATGCAACAAAATATCTGATTAGTGAGGATCAAATATTTAATCTAGAACAGAGATCTGAATCAACAAATATAGTTTCTTATCAAAACAGGTCAATCCATTATTACTCTCTAACAATTGTAGCAGTGATCAAAATCTCTTAACAAAGTAGACTTAACATTCTTTTGTAAATACTCTCACAAGGTGACATTTCTAAATTGAAGTGTTTGAAGACCTCTAACAAGGCCACTCCTTACAGGGTGATTAAATCCTCTAATAGGTTCACACCTAATAGTGTGTTATTGTAACCTTTAAGAGGGCTGGCTCCTAATAGGGCTCACTTCAGAAGAGTGAAAAATAGTGACTAGTTGCTATTGGTGGGTTTTTTCCATATTGGGTTTCCACATTAAATCTTGGTGTTATATGTGTACATTTCATTTGCTTTATGGTTTATGTTTTTGCAATTAATTACTAAAGATAATCACAATTAATATCTTAAGATTTTCTATGTTAATCGAGTGACAATAGAATATCTATGTAAATCGAGCAACAATGACAAATTTGTTTAAGACATCTAAGGACTTGGATTTGTTTTTGTGGTAACTGATTCACCCCTCCCCTCTCATTTTCTCAACTCATTTCCAACACATCTGATCCCTTTTTGTATCTTATGTGTCATCCTTATGGACAATACTTATTACTTCTACTTCATCAATATAGTCTTTGGTATCTAAATTATATTTTTCCTTTGAGAAATCATTAGGTGCACTGGGTTCTTTGTTGGATAGAGGCTTCCTATGCATTTGATCAGTCACACAAATATCTAAAATAATTTATTCTCCTTAGATGTTTCCTTGCATACAATCTGCCCTATCTCCATTCTCCATATATTGTTTCTCCTCACATAAACTTTTTGAAGATAGCTCATATTCAGTAACTATTACTTCTCTTATATCAAGAATCTGATCAGGTGGGATACCTAGATAATTTTCAAAAATTTCCTTCATCATGTTCTCATCACTATTCTTGGCTAATTCAATCTCATCTTCACATGTTTGATACAACTTCTTCTCATAGGATGAACTAATGCATATCTCACTTTTTGAATACACTTCCCCATACATATTTTGAGTTTCATCATCCTCAAAGTGATCACTAGGCCCACTGTCTTTATCATGATATTGGTGGACTTGATTGCATAAAAAATCCTCTTTAAACAATGAATTAAAAGACATAGGGAACACATAATTATCTTCCTCTACTTCCTCTTCAAAAATTGGATTCAAAAACATAAAAAATTCAGGCATACCCTCATGAGAGTTTTCATCTGGATCAATAAGATTAATATCTTCATTGACATTATTTTTTGAAACTTCCTATTGTTCATATGTTGTATGTTCTATTCCATATCATCTATTTGATTCTTGGAAGTTGTCATCTCCTTTGTCTAGTACTCCCTAAATATATACTAATCCGTCAACTTGTTTATCATGGTGAATTGATAAAAAAATTTGACCACTTCTCTGAACATGTTTATGATATTCAATGTCTAATAAATCTGAAATTTCCTCTTTAATGAGAAGGTTTTCTTCCTCCATGTCATTATTCTTTTCATTTTTATCAATTTCAACACAAATGTAAACAAAATTTTCATGTATGGATGTTTCTTTATCCTCTCCATTAATAGTGCATTCATCTTCCTTACTATGCAATTCAGATAAATGGTACCATTCTAGATTGATAACTTGTTGTGAAACTGATGCAGAGACTATAGGTTTAGTATGTCCTAAAGGATTGGATCTATCATTCTTTCAAAGAGATCCCTTACTACAGGCTCTACACCCAGGCTCTACACCTTTTTAAACAACTTCCAACTTCAATATAATACCAAACTTGATGATTAAAGTTCATATTTTGGGTTGATTTGGACAATTACTTTCCAATAACCCTACTCGAGTACACTAACTTTTAATAACATAAAAAAGGCCATGTGAATTTTTGGAATGGGGTTGGATCAATTTTTTTAGGCCCTATACAAGACCAACATGATACAAATCCAACAATGGATTACAAAGAAGACTATTGTTTATGGTACTTCCCTCTTAGGCACCCAACTTCCTGACACTCACCGAGGACTAGTATGTACTAAGCTCTTCAACAACCGAGCACTGTAACTAAATGCTTTCCCAAAAAACTATGAAAATAAAGGCTGATTGAGATACACTTTATTAAGTTACAAACATTCCCCAACTCAGTAGATAATGAATTGGTCACATAGTCCCTAAATACTGATAAGCTTAACAAGCCTAATTACCCCAATTAGGAAAAATTACAAAATAAGTACCTACGGAATGGAGTGTAGAGACTAACCATTGAATCAAGAATGGTCTTTGTGTTGAATGTACTCAAAAAATTTAATCTAAATGCTTGATGCAACCCCAACATGCCTCAGTCATCAAATGCTCTTACTATTCACTGGTCGCCACATTGAGATGTTGACCGAGAATTAATTCAAACTCTTTCCTTCGACCAAAAAATTGCAAAGTGATTTTGGAATCTTGGAACCCATACACATCCCCCTCATTTAAATAACCCTCAGATTTCTCTCATTATGGAATGAGGAGAACTGGTCGGTTGTTCAAGGAAACCCTGGGTGCTTAGTGTTTTAGACAATTTTCATAGTATTTACAATCTCTCAAGTTCTACAATCGATTGAAAAATCAAACTAGATTAAAAAGAAAGGAAATTAAATAGGCTTCAACAATCCAAAGGTTTTCTTCCACCTTGAGTCTTTACAGGCTGTACACATCCAGAATAAAAAAATGACTATTGCAGGAAAATAGTTCTATTTTATTGATTATTTGCAAAATTACATCATCATCTTCCTCCACCTGCCCTTGAGGGCTATTTGAGGAATTATCCCAATGGTTACAAAAAAATTTCAAACAATGATTCATTGGGAGGACATTTTACAACAAAATTTCAAAAATTTGTTAACTCGACCAAAAGTTGCTATGCAACTTTTTATGCAAATGTTGCATTTTTGTTTATTTTGCACCAATTGAAAAATGTTAATTGTTCACTTTCCTAGGGGTCACTAATGGACCAAACCTACTTAAGGAATACCTTAAACAAAAAAATAACTCAAATTCAAGATTTATGGATCCTTTGACCATAGTTGACCGAGTGGTTCATAAAGACCAAAATTGGCACTAGGTCTTACAAATGGATCATTATTGAAAAAAAGAAGTCCTAGATGTGTAGGACATGTTGAAGATGTCTTTAGGATGTTGGGGCTCTTGCACCATACTCCCCTCATGAAATAGAACTCAATTTCCTACTTGAGGTGAGTTGGTCCATAATGAAGCCATGCTTGATAATATCTGATTCAGTCATCCATGTGGCATCAATATCTATAAGTCCTTTCCATTTCACTAAGTACTGCAAGTAAGTGTTCTTTCTGGTATTCTTGAGAATCTTTGATTGAAGAATATTTTCTAAAAAGAGAGGATAACTAGGGAGTAGATCATGAATCCAGTCACCTTGGGGTTCATCTCCATCTGCTTATTCACATGCAATACCTACAGTTTATTTGAAAATTATTAAGTCAGAAACATTAAAAATAGTATAAATAGAGAGTGTGGGTGACAATGTGATTTCATAAGCATTATGACCAAATTTATGAAGGATTGTTCAGGGATCAATCTTCTTCATGTGAAGCTTTGTATGAGGTCCTTTAGGAAGGCTTTCCTTTCTCAAGTAAGCCCACACTTTGTCACCTATCTGAAAATGTACTTCTCTTCTCCTTTTATCTGCTTGTGTTTTATACTTCTGCATTGTTTGTTCCAAGTGATCCTTTACTTGGTCTTGTATCTATTTGATAATTTCTGCAAGATCTTCTCCCTAAGCACTGATATGAAAATCATTTGGGAGATTTATGAGCTCCATTGGTCCCCTTGGATGAAGACCATAAACTATTTGAAAAGGTGTCCTACCTGTTGATCTATTAACAGAATCATTGAAAGCATATTCTAATTGTGGTAGAAGGAGATCGTAGTTTTGTGCATATTATTTTAGGAGGCATCTAAGAAGATTACCCAGGGATCTATTGACCACCTTTGTCTGACCATCAGTTTATGGATGGTAGGCAGAACTGAATTGTAAAATTGTGCCCAATTTCTTGTGTAATGTCTTCCAAAAATGTCCTTGAAACTTTGCATCTCTGTCTGAGACAATAGACTGAGGTAAACCATGTATTCTGAAAATTTCTTTGAAAAATAATTGAGCAATATATGATGCATCATATGTTCTTTTGCAGGGAATAAAGTGTGCGATTTTACTAAAGCAATCCACAACTACAAAAATATTGTTAAATCCCTGTTTAGTCCTCGATAATCCCATTACAAAATCCATTGATATTGCTTCCCTTGGTTTGGAGGGTATAGGTAATGGTTGATACATTCCTTGTTTGGTTGAAACACCTTTGGCTTTTTGGCAAATCACACAGGTTTGAACCAATTTTCTGACATATCTTAGGCTAATGGTAGTGTCTTCCTGACTACTTCTAGTGTCTTATCTAAGCCAAAGTGACCACTCATTCCTTCAAAATGTTTTTCTATGATGATGTTTTCCCTCATGGAACACCTAGGAATGCATAATTGATTGCCTTTGAAGAGTGGTTCATCCTATATCAAAAAGTCTGAAAAATCAATGTGGTATTTGTCCACAAGTTTTGTACACACTTCATATGCTTCACCAAAATCTGGATCATTAATGTAGAGATCCTTTAGAGCAGTTATCCCAATGCTCTTGAATTTTATTTCTTGGATTCATACATTTCTTCTTCTTAGTGTATCACCCACTTTATTGGCTACACCCTTCTTATGTTTAATTGAAAATGAGTAGGCTTGGAGTTGTTCCATCCATTTAATGTGTTTGACACTTAACTTGTCTTGGGTGTTTAGGTAGCTTAATGCATAGTTGTGTGTAAAAAAAATAATTATTTGGGTAGCAGGTAATGCCTCCATTTCTTGAGGGCCTGCACCATGGCATACAACTCTAGGTCATATGTGGAGTATCTCCTCTTGTCATTTAGTTTTTCTGAGAAGAAGGCTACTGGTTTTCCATCCTGGCTTAAGATTGCGCCTATAGCCAAGTCACTAGAATTAGTCTCTACTATGAACACTTTGTTCAAATTAGGGAGTGTGAGGATGAGACACTGTGCTACTCTTGATTTCAAGTACTTAAATGCATTGTTATCCTCCTTAGTCCAAACAAATTTTGTTTTCTTTCCATTCTTAATTATGTCAAGCATAGGTGCACATACATGACTGAAATTCTTAATGATTTTTTTTCTAAAAAGTAGCTAAACCATGAAAACTTCTTACATCACCTTGATTCTTAGGGGGTGGCTAGTTGATAATAGCATCCACTTTTGAGGGATCCATCTTGAGTGTCCCTTGGGAGATTACAAATCCCAAAAATATGAGTTCCTTTTGCAAAAAGACACACTTATCTAGATTGATGATAACTTTGCAGTCATGCAACCTTTTGATCACCATTTCCAAATGCTTTAGATGTTCCTCTAAATTGCCACTAAAAATTAAGATATCATCAAGATAAACAACAAGAAATTTGCCATTGTAATCATGAAATAGTTCATTCATTAACCTCATGAAGGATGAGGGTGCATTGCTTAACCCAAATGGCATGACAAGACATTCATAAAGAACTTATGTGGTCTTGAATATAGTTTTCCATTCATCCCCTAGTTTTATCCTTATCTAATGATAACCATATTTTAAGTCAATTTTTGAAAAATAACAAGCATTTCCCAACTGATCTAGAAGATCCTCAATTCTTGGGATGGGAAATCTATACTTTATTGTTATTTTATTAACTACTCTATTGTCGATACAAATCCTCCATGTTCCATCTTTCTTGGGGGCTAGGACTAATGGGACTGCACAAGGGCTTAAGCTCTTTTTGATTAGTCCTTTTTGTAGAAGATCTTTCACTTGGTTTGAAATTTCTGCATTTTGAGTGGGATTCATCTTGTAGGGAGCCTTATTGGGAAAGGAAGAACTAGGTACAAAGTCAATTTGATGACTTATGTCTCTTATGAGTGGGAGGGATGAGGGTAGGTCACTGGAAATAACCTCATGGTAAGTTTCAAGAAGTTTCTAAACTTCCTTTGGGACTGATTTCTCTTTTTCTACTACTGTTGTATCCTTTGGTTTTTGAATCAAGACATATCCTCCCTTCTCTACTCCTTTTATTGTTTTAATTATTTCTTTTTCTCCCACAACTATAGCTACTGTCTCTTTTTCTAATTTTTTATCAGGTAGAGGCTTCATGGTGAAAGAGACACCATTTTGGACAAGGGTGTAGGTATTTTTGCTACCATTATGAGTGGCATCCACATCATATTGCCATGGTCTACCTAGAATTAGATGGAAGACATCCATTTCTAGTATGTCACATAGAACTCTGTCCTTGTAATCACTAATAGAAAACTCTACCCATGCTTGTTCTTTTACAAATGTTTTTTGACCTTTAGTTAACCAGGAAACATTATAAGGACAAGGACGTGGAAATTTCTGTAATTCTAACATTTGGACCATTTCATTAGACACTAATTTTTTAGTAGAACCATAATCAATGATCAGTTTACATACCATTTCATGACTTCTACAATTGGATATGAATAGTGAATTTCTTTGTGGTGGTTCTCTACCTTGGGTCATATGCAACATGGTTTGTCTCGTCACCAGGCATAGGCCTGTTGGAAATAATGGGAAGTATGTACTAAGAGGGGAGGGGTGAATTAATACCTCTAAATTTTTTTATCTCTTTAAACCTTTATCCATTGTGTAATCAATTGTATAATCAACCATCTGATCTATACTATCTTTGTGTAATTTATATCAATTCTTAAACTTTAACAAACATGTAAACATTCATGAAAGTAATTGACTCATAACACAAGATATGGTAACACAGAAAACCCCCGTTAGAAGGTAAAAACTGTAGTGGGGATGACACTCACAAAATATTCACTATCTGCATATTGGAAGGGGCTGATTAAGGCTTACAATTTGATCACTTCTGATGATCTACCCTATTAGGAGTATTATGTGGATACTGGTTAAGGTCTACTCTTTTAAAATCTTTAGCAACACTATTTAGTGTGCACTCGGTTAAGTGATTTACAATAGGATTGTTAAATCCACCTTTCTTGAAAGGATTTCTTCTATTTGTTACACTTTTTAGAATGTAGACAAAAACACTCATTGAACTAAGTGTATGCAATCTAAAAATTATTGATTACAGATCCATTACAAGTCGCATGTATAAATGTATCACCTAATGTGATTGATTAATACCTCTGTTGCTCGGTAGCCTCTGTTCTTGGTTCTTGATAACCAAATTCATCTTTTGTTGTTCTTCTTCTTGAAACTCTCAGTCTGATCCATAGATGTGCTTGTTGGCTACATTCATCCTCTCATCCTTGTTTTTGAATGATTACAACATCTATTTATAAGATAGATTGACCTAATTAAGTTTCACATAGTACAACTTAACTCTATGATTAAAGGTTTACAACTTGACCTTGATCTCCTAGTCTACATGTTTTTTATCAATTAGACTGATTAAAATGATTACAATAATGTTTCTTATTCCTCAAGAAATATATTTAAAACAAATAAAGAATCTATAAATAGAATATAGTTGTTTTATCTGATGTGGAAGTCAGATCCACTTTTCTCAGGATTCAACTGACTTTCGGTGTTTGATGCTCGGTTTGCTCTGAAATTAGTTTGACTATCTTTCGGTGTTCCTCTCTTGTCTGTTCTCTCATTTTTCACTGTATTCTGCTTGTCAAGTTCCACTATTAGTTTAATCCTGTCAAGTTCCTCTTTATCATGATCGAGTTGCACTTTCGGTTTACACTGTAAAACTGTGTCGTCGGGTTTCTCCTTACTTAGCAATTTTGATTTGAATTGAAAACCCGACTCTCAGTGTAGTGTAACTGATGGTTTAAACAACTTGTTTTCTCATTGCATACTAATGGAAAAAATTTATGTCATCAAGGCCTTCTTCAGGTTCCAGCTCCTTTGATGTATTGCTTTGATTGTCTTCTTGGGTTAATTGCACTCTTCTTTCTCCTTGATTGTTTGATCCCATATTTTTTGGACATCTAGTGCCACAGTGTCCCAAGTGATTATAATTGAAGTATTTCAAAGGGCCATTATTTCTTCCACCAAATATTCCTCTTCCAAAAGGTCTTCTTCCTCTATAGTTGCCTTGAGAGCTTGACTCTCCTTGTTCTTTGTCTATTTGTCTTTGTTCGGCAAAAGGTCTTGAAGATTTTCCTCTTCCAAAATAATTTCCTTTGCCCCTAATTTTTTTTTTGATGTTGTTACTATTATTTCCCTTTCCTCTATTTCTTTTCTCTTGTCTTATCCTTAACTTTTCTTCTACATTCAATGCTAATTGGTAGCATTTGTGTACTATCTCTGGTGTGTGAAAACTTAGGTCTTCTTGGATTGGGAATTTCAATCCATTAATGTATCTTGCCAACTTTTCTTCTTCTCTCTCCTTTGTGCTAGCCTTCATGCACAATTTTTGAAACTCTTTAGTGTATGTGCTCACATCCATATCTCTTTGTCTAAGATTTTTCTTCTTTTTTTGAAGTTTCACCCCATAGTATTCAGGAACATACGTCTCTCTAACCAAGGTAACCATCTTGTTCCATCTTGATATCATACCTTTTCCATTCTTCACCCTCTTAGTTTGGATGAAGTTCCACCAAGTTAGGGTTGCTCCCTTCAACTTGGACTTTGCAACTTTGACTCTCTGTCTTTCTGATATATCTTCACATTCAAAGAGACTTGTCAATGACTCTATCCAGTCCATTTCTACATCAGGGTCCATCTTCCCACTGAAAATAGGAAAATGTAACTTTCCATCCAAGGTTCTTCTCTCCATTGACTTAAGAACATTCAAGAGGGGTCTCTGGTCTGTAGGAACTTCTTCTTTTTCCTTCTAAGGGGCTTCTTCTTCTTCCCCTTCTTCATCGTTCCCAGAGTGTCCATCTGTCCTCTTGTCTATTCTTCCCTTGAGTCTTTCCAACTCATCTCTTAAGGCTTGATTATCAACCCTCATTGCCCTATTATTAGCCATCTGTTCCCTGACTAGTTTGACTAACTCCATGTTAGTCATTCTAAGATTGGTTTCTCCATCTCATTCTGATGTTTTGTCTTTCTCCTAAGAACTCTTTATCGAGCTATGATACCACTTGATGTAGAGACTATAGGTTTTCTGTGCCCTAAAGGACTAGATTTATCATTCTTTCAAGGAGATCCCTTACTACAGGATCTACACCTTTGTAAAAAACTTGCAACTTCAATATAATACCAAACTTGATGATTCAAGTTCCTATTTTGGATTGATTTGGATAATCACTTCCCAATAACCCTACTCGGGTACACTAACTTTTGATGACATACAAAAGACCATGTGAATTTGTGGAATGGGGTTGGATCACTTTGTTCAGGCCCTATACAATACCCACATGATACAAATCCAACCATGGATTTCAAACAAGACTATTGTTTATGGTACTTCCCTCTTAGGCACCCAACTTCCTGACACTCACCGAGCAACAGTATGTACCGAGCTCTTCAGTAGCCGAGAACTACAACTAACTACTTTCCCTAATAACTAGGAAACTAAAGGAAGATTTAGATACCATTTATCAAGTTACAAACATTACCCAACTTGGTAGATAATGACTTGGTCACATAGTGCCTAAATACTGATAAGCTTAACAGGCCTAATTACCCCAATTAGGACAAGTTAACAAAAGGAGTACCTATGAAATGGAGTGTAGCGACTAACCATTGACTCAAGAATGGTCTTCATGCTGAATGTAATTTGAACATTCAATCTAAATACTTGATGCAACCCCAAAATTCCTTGGTCATGAAATGTTCTTACTATTCACTGCTCGCCACATTGAGATGTTGACCGAGAGTCAGTTCAAACTCTTTCCTTCAACCACCAACCTGCAAAGCACTTTTGGAATCTTGGAACTCATACACATCCTATTGGCAAGTGATGTTTTTGGAGTGTTATGTGACACTTGAGGGTTTTATATTATGGCAACACATCTGATATAATGATCGCTTAGAGTTAAGTAGAGTTTTGGAGAGATAGTCTTGAAATTGACTAAGTATAGAAATACAAGTACAGAGTATAACAATATTGTTTTGGACAACGAAGATCATATATGATAGTTGGTGACTTGTGAGCTTAAAGAAAGAAACTTTGGGATATGTATGACCTTTAGTTAAGGTCACTTATGTTTTGGTGTTGATCACAGAGAGTTAGAGTTTTGAAGACATGTGAAGATAGTGAAACAGAGCAGTTGAATAGTCACGATGATTGAGGAAGTATAAGATAGAATCCAAACATGCTAAGTTGGATTATCATTTTAAATTACCTATACTTTGGTAGTGTAACATAAGAAATAGAGATGATGCCAAAATGTAAGATAAGATGGATCTGATGTATGAAATAGATGTTGTTACATTTGAAATTAGAATGTTTATTGAAATGTGAGGGATAAATAAGATGTTCCTTTTATCCTTAAATACACAAAGGAAGGATCCAAATTGATTAAACCCAAAGGAAGGATCAATGCATAAATGAATCAATTGATTGGAAATAAGAATAAAGAAGAAGATATTAAATTCTATTTTATAGAAAAAAATATGTGATAGGTTTAGAAAGATTAAGAACTTTAATTGAAATGAATAGGAGAAAAGTACTAACATTGAAGAATGCTATTTTCGGGGGTCTGCACCAAGTTTCTGGAAAATCTGCAACCGGATCTAGAATAGAAATGGAGAGATGAACAAAACCTAGAAATATTTTTATGATCTGACACAATTTCAATTTTGACCCTCAAGTCAATGTCACCATTGACCTAGAATTTCTGATTACTACCTAGGATAGAATTGACCTTAAAAGTCTATGACAAAAAATCTATTTTTGGACCGCGATATTTTCCCAAAAAGGGTATGCAAATCTGCACTCTGATTTGTTGTTCTAAACCTGTACCTGCAAGAAAAATGGATTTGTTTGTTGGGGGGAAGGGTTTGCCTTGGTCAAACCCCAGTTTTGGAATTAACCTTAAAGTATAATTGAAATTGCGTAAATAAAACAAAGTAAATGAACAAATTCATCTTTCTTGTATGGAAACCCTTTTGGCGGATTTGAATACGTGGATCCACAAGTATGTATGTACCAAATGGATGTATAATGTATAATGTAGAATATAGGATGTCTCAAATCAATTTATTGTAGATCTTCAACACCAATCTTGAATGGATCTTGGAATAGAAAGAGGCTTGGAGGAATGTGGATGAAGAAATCTTCAACAAGAGGGCTCCATAGAGCTTGAATCCTTCAATGGATACCAATGGATCTTCTTGATGAATTGAGTTCTTGAGAAGTGCTTGAATGATTAAGAATGGATGAATGCTTCAATGGATACTTGTCTTGCTTCAAATCTTTCTTATACACCTTTGGATCTCACTTCTTAAGTCTTCATGTCTTTGTCTTAGATTTCTCTTGCTTATGGTTATCATGTCTTAGAGAAAATGAGAGGAGAAAGCTTCCTTATATATGAATCTAGGGCACAATCTTCTAGAGAGGCCTACATAGGAGAATTAAATTCTAATTATACCTATACCCTTAGAAGAGGACCTATATTAAATATAATTTAAGAATTTTTTCTCCGAAGACTGAAATAGCTAACCCGGAAGGGGGAATTAATTCTTTCCAAAGCCCGACATCCGGAAACCCTGGGAAGCTGAAATCTGGACCTTAGGTCAAAAAAAGGTTGATTTTGACGTAGTTCAAGGTTGAGGTAGACCTTGAACTATAAAGGTCAACTTTGACCTTGAGGTCAAAAATCCCAGTTTGCAGTTTAGGGTGTTAGAAACAGGCTGGAAAAAGTGGGAAATGGGGTAGAACAAGGGAAAAAGCCAGATCCAAGTCAGAGACCCATTCAAGGTGCTTGACATGACCCAAAACTACTTAATCGAAGGCTAAACCAATCTACAATGGAAGTGCTTCCATTTTATGACTATACATTTAGCCCCCACTTTAGCAAGAGTATGAACTCAATGCAAACTCTTGGTAAAGGAGATCATAAAGAACATATAATCTTATTGAAATTAAAAGGGACAAGGGAATCCTCAAGCCCCCATGGACTTAAGTCTTTATCATCCCTAAGATCACGATAAGAGAGACATCACCAGTTAAGGAGAAAAAGAGAGAGGGTGTGATTACCTCGCCCAATGAGAACTTATGTTCCCTTTGTGAACCACACAAGGAAACAATGCAACTGGAAAGATGGAGTTGAATGCCTAGTGAACATGGCTACTCACTAGTCAGCCCATTAGGGAGATCTGGTCTTAAGGACACCTTCCAACCTTAAGGGATCAAAGCATTGTAAATTTAAACTAGAGGGATCAAGAGATCCTATAAGGTAAAAATTAGTGCTTTAAGGATTAGTCTTTAATCCATAAAGGGAAAAAGTTTTAAGTTTTGAAAATATGTTGAATATGTGTGTGTGCAGAAAGTGAGTAGAGTGTATGCCCCCACATTAAATTCATTGCTAACACATTAACAAGAGAAATGGCTTGAATGAAAACATAAACAACTCTACTGATTATGTTTCCACTATGAGATGCCCCCAAATGAAGACAAATCAAGGGAAATACCACATAAACATACAAAGAACACAGAAGGGATCTACCTATTGTGGGGTCAGTATGATCATATGATAATATGTATATATAGAGATGATATTATTGCAAATTAATTGACATCATTCCCAAAGAAAGTAGAACTACAATCACAATGGAGGAAGGAAAACTCAAGAGTTACGAAGAAGAGTCTTTTCAGGCCACAAATTAGAGACCAAAAAGAATCAGTGCTACCATGTCGCAGATCCAAGCGGACTACACAAGGAAAACATTTACAAACAATAGCACAAGTACAAAATAACATGAAAACAACATATAGAAGAGTAAAGATACATATAGAGGAATTATACAACAGGTTTGATTCTTTTATCACCTTGCACCAACAAAGTAACAAGGGTCATATAAAAGAGTCTAACAAACATTTAGAAAACACATTACGGGAGAAGCACAATACAACAGGCAAACTAAAAAAGGGCTGCCATGTAGGACAAGCCAATTAGGCACATCACCTACTTTCCCCATCTTGGTTTATATCATTTACGGGAGGTAGGGAAATCGCAAGAGGGACTATATCTAATACAGTAGGAATAATAGCTAGTTCCAAACAAGGATCCTCTTGAGAATTGTGATGTTTGATACTAGGTGTAATTATCAATTGAGTTGAAAGCATATGAGGTAAATAAGTATCAAGATCGATGGTCTCATATTCATCACCAGGATCAATAGGATCATCAAGGGTATCCTCCTCATCAAGATTAATTATTATGGGATCTAAGATGTGAATAGGATCATCATACTCATTCATCTTAACATCATTATGAACATTAGCTTCTTCCAACAAATCAGGCATAGGTTGGTCAAAAGAAGGTAAAGAATTTTGAAGAATAGAAGCACGAGACCTAGAATTAGCCCTATGCTTCTTACGATATTCATTAGCATATTTGTTATATTTTTCTTTGTTTGACACATAGTGAGAACTAGGAGGATTAACAACTGGTTCCTTCATAGGTTCTATAGGAGGATTGGTAGGATTCACAGTAGGCTGAGAAGAGACACTGGGAGGTTGAGTAATAGAGCTAGCAATAATGGATAAAGGAGGTATGGAAGCAGTAGGCAAAAGACCACGGTTAAGATCTATCTGAGGCATGCTTAACTCAACAATCTTGCAATGTTTATATTCTTTATATGAACAAAAAAGTTTATTAGGGTGAGGAGGACATGAATTAGGCAATGAAGGCCAAAATAAATCAAGAGTAGCACAATCTATAGGCCTAGAAGGTTGATACAAACTATGATTAATCTTTTTCACTTCTCTATTATGAATGAACTTAAGACATTTATGAATAGGATAAGCAATAGCATGCATAACAATTATCCAAGGAAAACCAAATTTTACTTGAAATTGATCAGAAGTATGAACAAAAATGAAGGTAGTATCTACAACTTTGCCACAAAGTTCAATAGGCAAGTTAATGGAACCAAGTGTAGGATAGATAAAACCATTACAAGTTTGGATCCATGCATTAGATGGATCATAACAATCACATTGTAGGTTTTTCATAAATTTTTTTTCCTTAGTAATGACATTTATTAAAGATGTGGCATCAACAAGACAACCACGTGTAGGTATCTTAGCAATCCTAGCATAAATATAAAGGGGACCATCAAGAGCCTTAATAGTATCAGAATCATCAAAGGTAATTGAGAGTTTCGTAGGTCATTTATCCTTAGTTTGTTTCTAAGGTTTAGGTGGAACTTGAAGCTGAAGTAGAGGAAAGGGATCTTAAACAGTAGGTTGAGTTGAAACAATGCACTCCACATGATTAACAATGTGATTGAGATCATCCATCTTTGAATCATAAACAATATCTACAGAAGATGGTTGAGTGATCGTATTAGTATCATGTGTAGGTAAAGGATTCATATAGATTTGAAGGTTTTTATTAGGAAGAGAGACAAATTTTTTCCCATTACCATCAAATTATCAATAGATAAAGCATTAGAATCGATTAAGTCTTGAACTTTATGCTTTAGAGAATAACATGTTTCAATATCATGGCCATTATGTTGATGGTATTGACAAAAAGATTTAGAATCAAAGGATTTTTATGCTATTTTGGTAGGGAGAAGAGGTTGAATAGGAGGCAAGGTAATCATATTAGCACTTAAAAACCTACTCATAATAGAATGTAAAGATTCAGAGAGAGGAGTAAATGTATGATTCATACAGAAAGCAGTGGATGCAACAATAACTTGATCAATAATTGCATTCGTCTATTTATTGATCTTGACATAGTTGTTAGGTTTTTGAAACTTATTAGGATTAGGAGCAATGTCACTCTTATCAACTGGAATAGTAGCCATTAGAGTATTGCTCTCAAATTGACTCACTTGTAATTGATAATGATGAAGTGTTGCACAAAGTTTTTGAAAAGAGGTAAATTCAGTAAGCATAATCTTATCTCTAATATCCTTTTGTAAATTTGAAATAAACATATGCTAAATATCAATATTAGGAGTAGGATAAGAAATATGAGCATACAAATGCTTAAATTTACAAATAAAAGCAGTCAATTTTTCTTTAATATTTTGTTTACAATGTATTAAATCAGTTAAGGACGCTTGTGGAACAATGTTATTTTGAAATTGTTAAATGAAGGTATTAGAAAGTTTAGAAAAAGAATCAATAGAATAAGGAGGTAAAGAACAATACCATTGCAAGGCCTTATCACGAAAATTCCTAGCAAACAACTTAGCTAAAATCCTATGGTCATGAGCATAATCACTACAAAGGATTTGAAATGTTTTAACATGAGTAACAAGATCGCCTTTACCATTGTAATTCTTAGGAGGAGGCATATTGGCTTGCTGAGGGACAGTAGCATGAATAATGTCTAAGGATAAAGGACTACCCATGTCACATGTAGGAATGCTAAACTTGGATTGGGTTAAAGATGCAAGTTGTTGTTGTAAAGATGACACAGTTTGAGCCAAACTAATAATTGTGCAATCATTAGAAGAAATAGGTGGCATAGAAATATTAGGAACAATAGGAAAAGTGTAGGAAGTGATAGTAATGGAAGACACAACTGGTGGAACACTTGGAACCATAGTTGGAAGGGGATTGGAATAAGTAAAAGGTACACTATGATATGAAGGTTGTGAGGTAGGTAGAGATACCAGTGGAACACTCAAAGGAATATATGAAATTGGGAGATATGTAGTCATCAAAGGAGGAGTGTAAGTAGGAATTCTAGGTAAAGGAACAAAAGAAGGTCCCTCACTAGTGATAGGAGGAGTAAATCCTAGATCTTAAGCCTCTTGAGCTAAAGGTTTAACATTCAAATACACAAGATGAGTGATACCACGCAGGAGATTAACACCTTGATCACTATCATGAAGGAATTTATTACGAGCCTCTATAGCTTGGATGGAATCTTGATTATGGTTTTCTTGAATAAGCCAATTTACCATTTTATCAAGTTTTGTTGAAATTTTTTGCACTTGTTCAGGAGGGAATCTTAAAGCATCATCCTCATCATGAGATGAGTGAGAAGAGTTATGCTCCATAGATGAATTGGAATCATGAGTGGTCAAATTGTCATCTAGGATCCTAAGGAAAGGAGAGGAAGACTCAAGATCAAAGGAAACCATAAGTCTATGGATTCTTCTATCCAGGATACTATAAGTAAGACTAGAAGTGGTAAAGCTCATACACCAATGCAATACAAATGAACTAATTTAGAAAACACAAGATTTTGATTTTAATTTTTTTGAAATGTAAATGAAAGAACATAAAAGAAGGCTAATCTAATATGAATGCAAGATCTAACATAACAGATGTAAATATAACACCAAAAAGAAAGAGTTGTCTATCGCGGGTTCACCAAAATGTAACATAAGAAATAGAGATGATGCCAAAATGTAAGATAAGATGGATGTGATGTATGAAATAGATTTTACATTTGAAATTAGAATGTTTATTGAAATGTGAGGGATAAATAAGATGTTCCTTTTATCCTTAAATACACAAAGGAAGGATCCAAATTGGTTAACCCCAAAGGAAGGCTCAATGCATAAATGAATCAATTGATTGGAAATAAGAATAAAGAAGAAGATCTTAAATTCCATTTTATAGAAAAGAATGTGTGATAGGTTAAGAAATATTAAGAACTTCAATTGAAATGAATAGGAGAAAAGTACTAACCTTGAAATGATATAGATCTGAAGAATGCTATTTTTGGGGGTATGCACTGATTTTCTGGAAAATATGCAACCAGATCTAGAATTGAAACGCAGAGATGAACAAAACTGAGAAATATTTTTTTGATCTAACACAGTTCTAATTTTGACCCTCAAGTCAATGTCACCATTGACCTAGAATTTGTAATTTTGACCTAGGGCAGAATCGACCTCAAAAGTCTCCGACAAAAAATCTATTTCTGGATCTTGATAGTTTTCTGAAAAGGGTATCCGAATCTGCATTGGAATCCATTGTTCCGAACCTGTACTTGTAATAAAAATGGATTTTTTTGTTGGGGGTGAGGAGTTTGCCTTGGTCAAACCTCAATTTTGGAATTAACCTCAAAGTATAATTGAAATTGCGTAAATAAAAAAAAGTAAATGAACAAATTCACCTTTCTTATATGGAAACCCTTGTGGCAGATTTGAATCCGTGGATCCACAAGTATATATGTTTCAAATGGATGTAGAATGTAGAATGTAGAATGTAGGATGTCTCAAATCAATTTCTTGTAGATCTTCAACACCAATCTTGAATGGATCTTGGAATAGGAAGAGGATTGGAGGAATGTGGATGAAAAATCTTCAACAAGAGGGTTCCATAGAGCTTGAATCCTTCAATGGCTACCAATGGATCTTCTTGATGAATTGAGTGCTTGAGAAGTGCTTGAATGATTGAGAATGGATGAATGCTTCAATGGATACTTGGATTGCTTCAAATATTGCTTCTTCAACTTTGGATCTCACTTCTTAAGTCTTCAAGTCTTTGTCTTAGATTGCTCTTGCTTATGGTTATCAAGTCTTAGAGAAAATGAGAGGAGAAAGATTCCTTGTATATGAATCTAGGGAACAATCTTATAGAGAGGCCTACATAGGAGAATTAAATTCCAATTAGACCTATACCCTTAGAAGAGGACCTATATTAAATATAATTTAAGAATTGTTGCTGCGAAGACTGAAACAGCTGACCTAGAAGTAGGAATTAATTCTTTCCAAAGCCTGACATTCAAAAATACCGTGAAGCTGAAATCTAGACCTTAGGTCAAAAAAAGGTCAATTTTGACCTAGTTCAAGGTTGAGGTCGACTTTGACCCTGAGGTCAAAAGTCCTAGTTTGTAGTTTAGGGTGTCAGAAATAGGTTGGAAAAAGTGGGAAATGGGGTAGAACATCAGAAAAAGCTAGATCCAAGTCAGAGACCCATTCAAGGTGCTTGACATGATCCCAAACCACTTAATCAAAAGGCTAAACCAGTCTACAATGGAAGTGCTTCCAATTTTTGACTATACAGGTAGTACAAGATCATCTTCATTGCATTTACTTTTTGTACAAGTATTTATTCTATATTGTATTGTATTTGAGAACTGACCAAATGATGTAACACACACACACACACACACATATGAAGAGCATTTTGTAAAGTGAAGATGTGAAAGAGATTTGAAAGAGATGAGAAAGAGATGGGAAAGAGATGTTAGAGATGATTGATGGCAGATGCAAGATCTGAGGTTGACATATATTGTTAAGAACTAAAACTGGAACTATCTAAGAATTGTAGATGCTTGTTTTTGTTCACTATTAGAACACTTTGTAACATAAGTATTGGTTGTAAGAGTTGTAAGCTCATTCTACCCCTAACAGGTGTTTTATACCTTTAACAAGGTTGATATTCTTTTAACAAGGAAATGTACTATGTAATAGTCAGCTCCTAACAAGGCTTGGTCTCCTAATAAGGACATTATACTTTAGTGCATGCTTGTGGGTACCATCCCCACCAAGGTTTTCCCTTGGCCAGGGTTTCCTTGACAACAAATAATGGTGTTATGAGTTGTATGTTATTTTCTTATGTTCTTTTCATTTCAGCAATCTTATGGTTTATTTGGAATTTGTTTAAGTTTAATTTAAAGTGTTGTAATACTGATTCACCCCCCTCTTAGTATTACTTAATGCTAACAATTGGTATCAGAGCTATTGGTCGTTGGAGAGAAAGCTAGAAAGATTAAGGGAGATCAAGATGGATTCTAAAAGCTTGGAAGAAAACTTTGAAGAAACATTTCAAGACCTTTACAAAGAGAAAGAAGAGAATGGTGACTTGAGATTCAAATTGAGAAGAGCCAAGGGATTCATTAAGAAAATAAAAGATCAGCTTGAACTTTCTAGAAGTTAGAGACAAGATCTTATGGTTCAGATAAAAGAGGATTTAGACAATGATAATTCAAATCAGATAAAACAACTTGAACAAGAGAATGATGCTTTAACGCTTAATCATAAAATGATGGTTAAAGAGATTCAACAAGAAAATGATGCTAAAAACAAAATTGAAGAAGCTTTGAAGGATGCTAATATTATGATGGGACAAATGAAGACTGAACTTGATCACTACAAGAAAAAGTATTTGGAATTGGAGAAATATAACCAGATCATAAAAGGTGAACTTGTTGAGACAAAGAAACATATTGAGAGACTTCACATGAGCAGTGGCTTGATAGATGAACCAAGAGAAAGATAGAAACCTAAAGGATACATGACTGGTGTTGGTTTCAATGAAGTTGAATGTTCCAAGAATCAAGAAGAAAAATTTGATGCAAAGACTGATGGAGAAAAACCTACTATTGAAGAACCTAAAGAAAAGATCAGACCTTTCAGAGGTAGATGTTTTGGATGCAACAAGGTTGGACACATGAAGAGATACTACAGAGGTAAAGCCCCTTTCAAATATTTTTTCTGGTTATTTCTTTAATTTTCATGCATATGGGCACAAGAAGGCAGAATGTAGGAAGCTTGATCAATCTAGATACAGACAAGATAACATTAGGAAGGAGTCAATGGATACAAACACATGTTACAAATGTAATAACCTTGGTCACATCGCAAGGTATTTTAAGTTATAGGTAAATTAGAACAGATCACCTCCTATATGCTACAAATGTAACAATTTAGAGCATATAGAAAATTTTTGCAGGTACAATAGAGAAGACAACTTAAGAGTACCACCTCTTATGGATACTAAGAAGAATGCCAGTGATACTGGTAAGAGTCTTGCAGATTACATAAGTGAATTTGACAGTTGTTTCAAGAAAGAAAAAGATAACAACAGTGGTAAGGTATGGAAAGTCAAAGAGTCTAATGAGGTATTGGTTGAGGGAGAGACAATAGATGCTACTGAATCTTCACTTGATGCTAACAAAGCTGAATTGACCTAAATGGTGAAACATGGCCTTAGGGGGAGCATTGGATGAAGACACCAGATTATATCCAGCCCCTAATTCTAAGGAGTAAGCTCATGCGATCTTGGTTATAGTACATGCAGACATTATGGAACCTATGTCTATGATCGCAACATCTAAAGATTTATATTTTGTGATTGCGAGATTTGTGATTGACTGGACAACATGCGAAGTTGAGTTTATGTGTAAAGTGCATTTTCTCACTTAGCGATGAGTAAAAGACATCAAAGTTACTTATTTCTTCACCAATTAAAGAGTAGAGACCAAGAAGAGAAGATTTTAGAGAGTATTAGACTACCAAGCAGCCACATTAAGTCATTGATCGAAGGAGAAGTTTGAAATTCAATGTGTTTAAGGTATTTAGACTATCTAATCAAGCAGAAGTTATAGATGCACCATTGATTTATGATGTTATGGATAGAACTAGATATAAATTCAAGAAACATCCCTTTAAGGCTTGTGAGGATGACCCTAAAGGATCCTTATCCCAAACACCACATGACATCTTGCATTTAGAAGATATTAGGGCATACATACATTACACATATGAGACATTGGGAGATTATGAGATTGCTACCAAAATGGAAGACATGATAGGTGATGATGGTAAAATGAAGGATGATTTCAAACACCTAGACAACCTGAGCATTATAAAAATGACAGACATGTATGAATTCAATGAAGAAGAATGGTTTAAAATAATACTTAGTAGAGTTCATGACTAATTCATTTGGATATAGAAGCAACCTGTAAAGATTTGTAGTCAGTTGATTCATGACATAACTGGGCTAGACAATATTGGAGTTATCCCTGTAGTAGAAAATAATACAAAGAAACAAGTTGAAACCCTAACACATTCTAAATGGGACAAGCGAGAAATGAAAGTGAATGACATTTTCCTATAGGATGTAAGACTAGTTGCAATGATACTTGGTTATAAGATTTACTACAGTAGTAGACCTAATTAAGTTTCAGCAAGAGTTTTTATGATGGATTATAGGATGGTAAAGGAAAAAATAACATTTAATCTATGCGAGGTTATGGCACAACAATTTCTAGAGAATGTGAAGTTAATCAAGAAGGATAAATCTAAGGCTTTTAGATTTGGCTCACTTCTAGTTCACATGTATATCCATATTGAGCATAAGTTCCCTGGAGTGCACCCTAGACCATGGAAAGAAAACATACCCACTGGTATTTAGATATCACAGAGTTAGAGAAGACAAAACAACACATGGGTGGATGGAGAAATATTTGGGATGACCAAAATTCTACAGAGGAAAATGAAAGAAAGATTTAGAATTCCTGAAGATATGGTTGAGAGATACAAGGATACAATCTATTTCATGGTTGAAATTGATTGTGTATGTTTTGAGGCAGTTGTACCAAGGAAGAAATGGTGTTACCCTATGGGCTATGAAGTGAGTTCAGAAGTTTTGGTTATGCAAATAGAACATGTTTTGGCATCTGAAGTTGAGTCATGTGAGGAGATATAGGGCACATATGAAGAGAAATTAGCTAAAGTTAGAGAAGAACAATGTAGAGGTATAAGGAAGAGAAAGATAGAGAAAATGGTTGATGAAATGGAAGCTAAGGCTGGAATAAATAAAGAGGAAATGAAAGATGTGAGGAAGAAGATAACAAACATATCTTCTCGGTTGGAAAGCACTGCTACTGCAACCCTTCCACCTCTAGAAGTTGTGTAGGTAGTTAGTCCACTTTCCACTGTGATAGATGTATCTACACCCACACCACCACATAAGACATCACAGGAAGAGACAAAAAATCTTGTACCTCAGAGAAACACAAGGTCCACTAAACTGGACTCACCTCCTAAGAAACATAGGACAAAAGAAGAAGAAGAAAATAAAGTTGAAAAAGAGACCACCAATGTAAGACAACTATGGAAGCCGGATATGAAAATTCTAGAGAAAAGAGCTATTGAGCAAGGGAATCTTGTTTCATTGGATAAATACTATGACATGTATGAGGAATTTGACAAACTAGTGATTGAAGACATAATGATTAATCATTTACTTATTTTCAAGAAGAACCTATTAGAGATAGAGGGAAGTGTACCTGAGGAATTGTATGGTAAACTGAAGATTAGAAAACAACTTGCACATATAGAAGATGAGGCAATTAGGAGATATGTTTCCAGTAGTTTCTATATAGGGGGAGAGAGAGAGAGAGAGAGAGAGAGAGAGAGAGAGAGAGAGAGAGAGATCTCAAACCTTTGTTGAGAAATAAAGCAAGATTAGTGAAAATTATGGTCATAAAATATGATGAAGTCATAGAGATACTCAAAATGCAATATATCAGATACTTATGAGCAATATTCCTGAGAAAGATTCACCTCCTAAACCTACTATGCCTACACCTATAGGAATTGGAGAGATCTCTAAGTTAGTTAAGCCAAATGTTGAGAAGAGTGAAGTGAGTACTGACATGCAACCAGATTTCTTTATTTCTGTTGTGCCTGTGGCCCTTGACACTTCACTTGATGAAAAAGATCCATTTGAAGGAAACATTGATAATACAGTAGCAGATGAAGAAGAGGGAAAAAAAGAGGGAGAGTAGAAAGAAGAATCATAATAGAGAGAAGAGATAGATACAACGGAAGACAAAGATGCAAGAGTTGAAGTAAAGCATGAAATTGACACATCCACTATTATATTGTTGGAAAGCAAGGACAAGTCTATAAGCATAGATGTTGACAATATGGATGAGGATGAACTAATGAGACTATCCTTCATTGCATTCACAAAGGCAAAAGAAAGATATGATAAAAAAGGAGACAAAAAGGCCAAGGTAATTACTAGAGCAGTTGATACTGTGAATAAACTACTTCCAGTACCTATTATTTTTCAAGGAAAATATGATATAGAGAATCTAAATATGGCACTAGATGATTTTGATAGTCACTATGAGTCCTTAGTGAATATTGCTGAAGAGCAGGTAGAGAAAACTTATCTAGAGAAGAAGTTGAAGGAAGTATGCCAGTCTATTTCATGGGACTTGGGCATTTTGAGATCAGCTACATCAAAGGCCAAAAGTTGTGTCACACATGGAAGGATGTTATACAAGTATTGTATGAACCCTATCAGACACATTCAGAATATTAAAGACATTATTGTGAAGGAAAAGGCTACTCTGGATAGCATGATGGACAGTTGTGAGATGTCCTCACAATATGTATTAGAGATGGACAGAGAGGTATCAAATATTTTTGATAATTTGAATGTCTTGGATATAGAAAAAGGGAGAGTAATGACAAGATTTGGTTTGCTGAAGAGTCTAATCACTCCCACGCTATCAATTCTCAAAGTTCATCTATCTGATATGGAGAAGACTATAGATTCATTGACAAATTCTATGCCCATAGAGTTAAAAGAAACATAGACTTCATCCTATGCATTGAATGGACTAATACATGTTAGTTAGTTGTTGATAGAGTCATGGAAAACAGAAGTAAAGATCTTAGAAGGTTCCTTTCAAGATGTTCTTAAACTGATGAGCAAGCATTGAATTCTACTTTTTTGTAAATTTTGGGTATACCTTTTCCATTGTTATTAAAGGGGGAGAAGAGAAGAAAAATGAGAAAAGGAGAAAAGAAGAGAAAAAAGAGAACAATTAGCTAGGACACTTAGTCATTTTTGCTAAGTGTATCCATCAAAGCCAAAGGGAGAGATTGTTGGAAAGTGATGTTTTTGGAGTGTTATGTGACACTTGAGGGTTGTCATTTATGGAAACAAATGTGATATAATGATAGCTTGAAGTTAAGTACAGTTTTGGAGAGACAGTCTTGAAATTGACTAAGTATAGAAACAAAAGTACAGAGTATAACAATATTGTTTTGGACAATGAAGATCGTATATGATAGTTGGTGACTTGTGAGCTTAAAGGAGGACACTTTGGGATATGTATGAACTTTAGTTAAGGTCTCTTATGTTTTTGTGTTGATTGTAGAGAGTTAGAGTGTTTTGAAGACATGTGAAGATAGTGGAACAATGAAACAAAGTAGTTGAATAGTCACGATGATTGAGGGAGTATAAGATAGAATCCAAATGTGCTAATTTGGATTATCATGTTAAATTACCTATACTTTGGTAGGACAAGATCATTGACATTATATTTACTTTTTGTATAAGTATTTATTCTATTTTGTATTGTATTTGAGAGCTGACCAAATGATGTAACACACACACACACACACACACACACACACACACACACACACACACACACACACACACACACACACACACACACACACACACACACACACACACACACACACACACACACACACACA
>MU225054.1:468318-493269 GCA_018584345.1 Thuja plicata
CACACACACACACACACACACACACACACACACACACACACACACACACACACACACACACACACACACACACAGACATGAAGAACATTTTGTAAAGAGAAGATGTGAAAGAGATGTGAAAGAGGTGAGAAAGAGATGGGAAAGAGGTGTTAGAGATGATTGATGGAAGATGCAAGATCTGAGGTTGATACAAATTGTTGAGAAATACAACTGGAACTATTTAAGCATTGAAAATGCTTGTTTTTTTTCATTATTGAGAACACTTTGTAATAGAAGTATTGGTTGTAAGAGCTGTAAGCTTAGTGTACCCCTAACAGGGTGTTGTATACCTTTAACAGGGTTGATATTCCTTTAACAAGGAAATCTATTATGTAATAATCAGCTCCTAATAGGGCTAGGTCTCCTAAGAGGGACATTATACTTTAGTGCATGCTTGTGGGTACCATCCCCATCGGGGTTTTCCCTTGGCCAGGGTTTCCTTGACAACAAATAATGGTGTTATGATTTATGTGTTATTTGCTTATGTTATTTTCATTTCAGGAATCTTATGGTTTATTTGGAATTTATTTAATTTTAATTTAAAGTGCTGTAATACTAATTCACCCCCCCTCTCAGTATTACTCAATCTTAACACACCCGCCTCATTTCACCAACCCTCAGATTTATCTCATGGTGGAATGAGGATAACTAGTCTGTTATTCAGGGAAACCCTGGGTGCTTAAGGTTTTAGATAGTTTTCACAATATTTACAATCTCTCAAGTTCTAAAATCAATCAAAAACTCAATCTAGATGCAAAAGAAAGGTAATTCAATAGGATATAACAATCCATCAGTTTTCTTCCACCTTGAGTCTGTATGGCCCGTACAAATCCAAAATAAAAAAATGTCTATTGTAGGAAAATGGTTCTATTTTATTGATTGTTTGCAAAATTACATCATCTTTCTCCACCCACAAATGAGGGATATTTAAGGAATTCTCCCAATGGTTACAACAAAATTTCAAACAATGATTCGCTGGGAGGACTTTTTACAACCAACTTTCAAAAAGTTGTTAACTAGCAACTTTTTATGCAAATGTTACATTTTTGCATATTTTGCACCAATTGACTAAATGTTACTTGTTAACTTTCCTAGGGGTCACTAATGAACAAAACCTACTTCAGGAATACCTTCAACACAAAATAAAATCAAATTCAAGATTTATTGATCCTTTGACCATAGTTGACTGAGTGGTTCATAAAGACCAAATCTTGGCACTAGGTCTTACAAATGGATCATTATTGAAAACAAGAAGTCATAGATGTGTAGGAAATGTTGAAGATGCCTTTAGGATGTTGGGGCTCCTGCACCAGAAAAATCCACTTCTAGATACTTTTCATTTATCATATTGAACAAAAGTTTTAAACTAGGGTCACCTGAGATTTTTAATTCATAAATCTTTTTTAAAAATTTCTTTCGTGGGGGCATAATGTCTGGAGGAATCTCTGGATAAATATTTCCCATTCTTATGAAAAAATGTGCTGTAGATTCACCTTCATATCTTTCCAAATTGAAAAATGCATCCACTAGAGATATGTAAGGTTTTTCTTCCATAATGTGATTCTGATTTTCTTCCTTCATGTTATCTTCTTCCCCACTGAGATAATCATCAAGCACAAGGCCTTGTTCAATATGATCACAAGCCTCCCTTTTTATGTCTTCATTATCTTCTTCTAATGTATGCATAAGGAACTTTATAGAAGGATATTTTGATGTGATTCCCAAATTTTTGACCTTTCTCATGATTTATTTTCGTGAAGGCATAATGTTTGAAGGTATCTCTCAAAGAATGCTCACCATCCTTATCATCAAATGTACAGAAGACTCCCCTTCGAATCTCTCCAAGATGAGAAAGGCATTAAGTGGAGACAAAATAGGATCCTCTTCCATGCTGCAACTTTGGTCTTCATACCATTCATAACATATATTGTCTTCTTCACCACTGGCATCATGAAATGTATTAAGAAACCATTTCTCAAACTGTCTACCTGATGAAATGGACAGTGTAGGTAATGATTCATATACTTTTTGTGCATAGTCCTTTAAAGTCCTAAAAAATAAATTCATTACCTGATCTTCTATACAAACCTCATAATATTCTATAAATATGTAAAATGCATCCAAGTGTTGCAGTCCTGATTCATCCCATTCTCCATGGAACTTTGGTACAAGTTGTGAAAGTGTTGGGGATAACTTGCTAGGTTTATAATCAAAATTGCTGAAATCCAATGGCCTAATTCCATCTAGAATAAAATGTTTTCTCTAAAATGGTTGGGACATTTGAAAAAATTATCCACCATCTCCTTCTGAGTCTTTTCCCTTAGTAGAGTCACTAACTAAAATGCTTTATTAAATAGAGTCACCACCTTCTTTCCAGAAGGAAAATGCTTATTGTCTTCTGAGTTCTTTCTCCCAGTAGAGTCTTAATTACATCACCAGAGCTTCTAGGTAATCTTCCATGTTGTCTTTCATAGAAAAATCCCTAGAAGACTCACCAATCTATTGGTTCTCAAATTAAAAAATGGGATTTCTTATGAACTTTCCAATCCAATGCTGGAAAACCCAAGTGATTTGGCCAACTAACAAGTTTCAACCAAGGCAAGGTTGAACCTTCTGCAATTCTAGCTCTGTAAAACTAACACTCGTAGGCCTACACCTTGACTTATCCTTCAAGTTACAAGGATTTTTATAGCAGATAAGATACACTTAAAACTTATCTCTCTCAAGTATGGCAAGGCACTTGAAAGAAATCAAATTGTAATCAATATAACATAAAATTGCAAAACTGAATGCTTTGTGAGATTGTAAGAATGCTTTGAGTATATGTATAAATGAATGAATGCTAGAATATCTCAACAATATAAAACAATGAACTAAATGGCTATATCATATTTTTGATAAGATCAGTACCCATATCAACTTTGGCAATAGAGTCAATCCAATTTCAATCCTATGTACAACCTTGCAAGACAGTATGTATTCCAATACCATCAACTATTTGAATGTCATAAATGTAAAGAAATTAAGTCTATTTATATCCTTGTTAGTTCAAATGTATTTAACTCTTATGGTTGGGAGACCAATTGAACAAGAAGCCAGAAACATTGACTTTTCACAAACTCCTTGATCATCAAACAATGATATAAGACATATAAGATCTTAACACAAGCATTGAAAGAATATCAATTGGATTCCTTCAATAATTGCAAGGGACTAACTGAAATGAATTGAAATTTCTTACCACAAGTGAGACAGAAACCACTTTTCTTTTATTGATTTTGAAAAATAGTACTTTTGAGTCCATGTTGCAGTTGTATCCAATTCTAGAATAATAGTCATAGTCTCTCCCACATGGTCTTGGTATCCCTATTTATATAAAGTCTAAGGGATGCGTACAAGCTTTAGACCAATGTGTCTGTTGATAAAAAAAACCTAACCCTAGGATCAACAACAAAACAATATAGTTATAATTAAAGAATAAATATCATCCCTGTCTAAAAACAATTGTCGACCATAAGGACTCAAAATAATAGTCACTAAAAAATCACTTGTGATTTGTTAGAGACAATTCAGAATAATGATTTTGCATTAAGATCATTATGGTACTTCAACCATTTGTTCATCTATATACTTCTGCTTCTGATAATGGATATTATTTTTGGTACATCAAAAGCTTTATCATTGAGAACAAAAACATCGACGTTGTCGACCGCCCTCTAGTATCCTCCATTCTTGTGAATAATCTTCAATGAATGTTTGCATGTGATCATCCTTCAATATTTCACAAAGGTCACATTGTTTTATCATCAGACAGATCCATAATTTCCACCTTTGAAACCCTGCATGAAGATGTTGATGTATCAAATAGTAGATAAAAACCCTCATTGGTATAAAATATAATTAAAATAATCAAAATGACATAAAAGAGTCCACGTCAATCCTGTCATCTCAACATTATGTGCTTTTTCATCATCGAGGACATGTGTCAGCATCATGCAATGCCTCAATGAATAAAGGGCATGCATCTTCAGATTAAGGGATCATGACCACCATCGATTCTATCCTCCCTTTAATAGATGATCAAGTTTACTTAGACATGTGGGTCCAGGACACGTGTTGTTTCGGCGTGATTCCTTAATGGCTAAAGGAAGTGGATCTTTCCTTTGAGGAATTATGCATGCCATAGATCCTTATCTTGCTTAACTGTAGATCAATCTTCTACTTTTTGTAAAACTCAATAACATTTTTTGATCAGTTTTAAAGATCATAGTTGATCTAACCCACTTGCTAAAAGATTGAAGTTTTAGTAGCTCACACTTTAACCAACTTTAGAGATGATGTGTATCCTCATTTTCCTGCTCAATGAATCATGTATTGCCATCTGTATCCTTGTTGTCTCATCATTTAGAATGTCTGCGGGCCTAGGACACGTGTCACCTAGTCGCATTCCTGTGAAGGTTAAATATCTTGCATCTTTGCTTAAATGCATTACGCCCACCATAGATCCTTGCAGAACATTAACCGTAGATCTTCATTGTTTTGTTACTCAAAATAAGTGGGTCCTTGACATGCATCGTCATTGCGCAATTCCTTGAATATTAAAAGACATGCATCTTGTCTTTGAGGCATTATGCAGTCTATCGGATGAAGCTCGATCTACTCGATACTTTATTCCTTTGACCCCACCCTGCCAAGATCTTGGCGGATATGTGGTAGCTAGTCGCATTCCCTCAATGGATAAAGGTCATGCAACTTCTGATTGAGGGATCACACCCACCATAGATGTTTTCCAAAGGTTAACCATAAATCTTCCATCCTCGCTACTCAAAATAGGTGGGTCCCAGACACGTGGCAATCAATCATAATCCTGCGATGGATAAAGGTCGTGCAATCTTCTATTTGTGGAATCACACTGACTGTCAGATGAGATTTGATTTGCATTCATTTATTCAAAGAACTAGTGAGCTCGAGACATGTGTCATTCAGGTGCGATGCCTTGATGGAAAAAATCATTTATCTTCTACTTTAAGGGATAGTGCCATCCATCACATGTAGTCAGATCTACGTTGAAGATTAAATTGCCAGATGGATCTACATAAAAGTATAAAATAATAAAAACCCATGAAGACATACATAACGACTATAAATACAAATTTAAATATAAACATGCAGGCTGAGAGATGTAGGATTTAAACAATAGCATATAGAAAACCACGAAGTACATAAATCATAAATGAAATGAGTATAAATAATATTTCCCTGAGCTGTATAGACATGCAAATTTAATTTGCAAATTTGGGTTCCACCACAATCTACCTCACATTTGGCACTCTAATCGTACACTCAAGAACTCTCACTCCATAAATCTTCTCTATAAGACCCTTAGGTCCTGATTCAAACTACCTGATGTTTTAAACTCTATATGCACACTCAATAAATCCTACTCTGATATCAATTAATGAAGGGCTACTCTACCCAAAAATAATAACATAATAACAAAACATTAATCACATTAACAAAATATGTATTTTTTATTAGTTAAATGCAAATTAAAATACAATATTAACACTGTATATGCTGTGATATGTACACTCAATAATGAGGGTTAGTAGCACCTATTTGCAATGGAAGAAATCAATCACTTACTAAGAACAAACCTAAGAAACAATAAAATGACAATCAATGAAGGATGAATACAAACTAATGCAAACCAACAAAGCTTGAATCTTCTATTGTCTCTCTCTACTCGTTCTGAAATGTTGTGTGTGTGGTTCTTAGTATTGGTATCGACAATGTCTATGACTTGGGAGCATGAAGAATATGATATTGATTTTGATTGCAAGAATGCTTCGAATGCCTCTAGCAAGAATCCTGCAGAGTAAGGGTGCACCAAAGATTGAAATCCTGGATCCTTCAAATGGTTATGAAGGTTTGATTATATAGAATATGGAATTGATATGAATGGTTGAGATCAATCCCAGAGATTAGAGGATGAACGGTTAAGATCAAAGGGAACTAGAGAAGCCATCAGTAAACTCCACCTCCTCAACTTGGAGAGAGGAGATAAATTTTGGTTAACTGAACAACTGATTATAAGTTACCTTTTGAACTGAAGAGGTAATTTGGAGTTACCTTTTTGAACTAAAGAGGTGGGTGGAGGAATTCATGCAATGAGAGATCTGATCAAGAGTTCCCTTTTTTGAACTAAAGAAAGGATTTAATTGAATATTTAATTCATTTTTTGTAATTAAAGTATTCAACATGTGAGATAATTGAATTATTCATGGATTTAAAATTGAATTATTGAATGAAATTAAATTAATTCAATGAGATTAATTTAATTAGAAGAAATTAATTAGCAAGTTTAAATATTTAAATTTAAACTTTAGGAAATTGAATTTAATTAATTAATGGAGATTAATCAATTAAGGTTAATTAATTAAATAAAGTTAATTATTTAATTGATTTTGAGGATGTGATTAGATGATTGGGGGAATGAATTTAGAAGAAATAGATGATTAATTAATGATTAAAAACCATTAAGTAATAGATGAAAATTAGTGTTTTTAATGTAAGGTCGCAAGTATGTCTATTTAAGGGTGTCTACATTTGCCCCTCTTTGATGCATTGTGGCTTATCACATTGTGTCAAAGAATCTTCTATTTTTTATTCTGCCCTAGCTTGCCCCAACAATAACAGGTGTATTTATGCTCCCTCAAAAAATTTGAGCAAAAAGTCACAACATGAGTGTTAATTTGTTGATACTACAAAATGATTATCTGGGTATCTAATTGATCATTAAAATACTTCAATATGCTCTTGATATCAGCTATTTAATTTTTTGAGGGCCGTGACAATAAAATGGGGGTCCTTCTAGAATTAGGGTTTCCTTAAATTTCTTATAAATAGCTTGGAGGGCCATTCATTTGTCACTTTGCACTCTTGGAGCTCCTGATCTCCTGGTGAGTTTTTCTATAGTTTTCTCTACTTTTTGTGTTTTTTTTCAAGCTATGTCGGGGGTTTCAGGTGTCGTGCATGTATCATATTGGGTTCGTACCTTCTATCGGCTAGCTGGCTCAAGACCTGCAGTGAGTAGTCCATGCCCTGTGCATTTATTTCATTTTAGTTCAATTGATTTTTTCTTTATATGTAAATGTGTCATAATCGACTACAGTTTTGTCGTAATTGTAGTTTAGGTGTCGTAATTGCAAAATGCTTGTTGCAATTGATAAGTGTTCCTTAATTTCTAGTGTTTAATACTGCAATTGAAAATTGTATGCCACATTTTCTGCTTTCATGCCGCAATCGGTGTAAAAGTACCACAAATGCATATGGTTTATCACAATCGCTCTGTCAGGTGTCTTCATGCCTATTTTTGTACTTGTTTGATATTTTTTTCTCTATTATGCTCTCTTTGTTGTAGATACTCTCTTATTTAGTCACTTGTGTGTTATCATCCATATGGTACTAATACTGAACTTGTTATTTTGCAAGTGCTACCCCTCAGTTTGATGCTACCCCTCAGTTTGATGCATGGTGGCTGGAGGCTCAACCCATTTCTCTGACTAATGTGTCTTGTCCTATTGTGGGTACCATCATGAGGAGGTATCAGCAAAGATGAAGGGGAGGGAGGGATGGAGGTAGGGGTGGTGGATGGGGTGGTGGCAGGGATGGTGGATGGGATGGTGGGAGAGATGGTGGTCAGGGTGGTGGGAGAGATGGTGGTCGGGATGTTGGGTGGGGAGATGGAGACGAAGATGATCCTGGGCCAGGTGGTGATGGTGAGAGAGTTAGGACTAGGGGTGGGCATTTAATTGGTAGGCATGTTGGTTTGATTTCTATGATTGAGGATGAGGAGGAGGGGATAGAGGAGGATGTTGTGCCTTAATTAGTTAGGAGAGTGTGATAGCACACAAGTGTTGTTTTGGTAGAGAGGGATGAGGAAAGGGTAGATGTGGAGATTGAGGAGTTAGGGTCTTTCTCTTCCAATGATAGTATCAGTACTGGTAGTAGTACTAGCTGGAGTGAGAGAAGTGAGGAGGAATATTTTGTAGTGTGAGGCACTGGGGAGGAGGGATTGGATGGTAGGGGAGAGGAGGATGATATGGATGTGCCCATGGGTGGGATGGATGATGATCCATCAAAGGTGGATAGATTGACCTAGGAGATAGCTGATCTTTGGGATAGAATGACAACTTCAAAGGCACATGATACTTCCTTGGAGAGTAGGGTCAATGATTCAGAGAGTCAGGTTATAGAAGTAGAGGCTAGGGTTACAGTTGTAGAGGATAGGGAGTGATAGGATCACGCAAATGTGACAGTTTACTTGGATAGTGTTTAAGACTTATCATTAAGAGTGGCTCTTGATAAGATTTGGAGTTTAGGTCATGAGGCCTAGAGGGAGATTGAGTACTAGAGGAAACACTACGAGAAGGATTTTCCTTCCACCCAGTCAGTGCCTAGTTACACTGCTTCTCAGAGATCTAGTAGACTATAGAGGTCTTGGAGCCATGGTGTTGTTTCAGATCCTTTATAGTTGCAGAGGCCAGGACCTGATATGCCACCCCCCATCCACCTGGAAGAGAGGGTGGGGTATCTCTTGTTGATTCTATATCACTATCCATTTTTCTCAGATTAGATCTAGAGATCAGGTTGTGAGGCCCAGAGGGAGATTGAGTACTGGCGGCAACACTACGAGCACGCTGTTCCTTCTACCCAATGAGTGCCTATTTAAACTACTTCCTAGAGATCTAGTAGACCAAAAAGGTCTTAGAGCCATGGTGTTGTTTGAGATCCTTTACAATAGCAGAGGATAGGACCTAATATGCCACCCCTCGTCCACCTAGCAGCGAGGGTGTGGTAGCTCTTGTTGATTCTGTATCACTGTGTATTTTGCTGTACCATTTTTGTTGTGATGATTTACTAATATATTTAATGTTGTATTGATGATTTGTATCCCTAATATACTGATATTTATAGACATTTAATGTTGATCACCTTCTTTTTTCATACTTGCAACTATTCATTTGTACTCAGATATTGAGATCTATATATGAGATGCAACTTATGATTCTATATGATGTATAATTTTTACTTTCTAATGTAAGGTTCTTGTTAAGGTTTAGAATTACCACCCCAACTTAGGCATTGGGGATTTGACAGTATCCTATCCTAACAATGGAAACCTTCTCTAGCTATGGGTGGACTATGATTGAGAAGGAATCTCCAGATTCTAAGCTGGTTCCTATATGATTTGGGATATCACCTCCTGATTGAAAACTGAATTGGGAAAAGGGAGAAAGATTTAAAACTGAATGGGAAATGGGGTGATACACAAAAACTTCATCCAAATCTATCAGGATTTTTTTAAACCAACATCCCCAACTACAAAATTACTGAGCTATATTTATCATTCTCTACTCAACATAAAGGTTGACTAGAATTCACTATTAGGGTTAATACCACAAATAGTAAAAACTGACAACAAACTTACATATTCTGCAAAAAGGCCTGATTTTTGATAACATAGGAAAGGAATCGAAAACAATTCACTTTACCAAATCACATAAAATATGCAACACTTAATGCAAAAAAGAAGAATAGGATTGGATCCAATACCCATAAATTGATGTAATCAGAAAGCCTGCTCTTATTTCCTTTAAAAAACTGTAAATGTGGTTACAGAAAGCATAAAAAAAAATCTATAGGAACCAATAGTTCAATAAAAGAACTTTCTCTCCTAATTATGAACCCCTAATTATGAAAAAGAAGCTCAGTTATATAGCCCTCAAGGCTAATCTCAAAAATGACACTCCCTCCAAAAAGTCTCTCTTAAATAGAAAGATAACCCAAAATTAGAGGCCTAAATGATGCCTACAAATTAGCCCCCATCAAGCTCCTCAAAAATAGAACATCCCTAAATATAAGGCATGATTAGTGCCTAAAATCTATCCCCTAAAGGCCCATTTTGAAAATGAGATACCCCTAAAGTTTGATTTTTATCCCTTCTACATATTTACCAACTTTATTACATTATATAAAAAAACCCATCAAAATGCATAACTCTGCCCACATTTACATAAAAAATCCAACTCCTATGACTTAGCCGATACCATAGTATATAGCCAAAACACCCCAACTCGACACTATAACCATGGTCAACATGACCAATGTTTGATAAATATCTCCCTCCCTATCGTGGGACTAGGAGAGCTTATCTTTGCAACTGCAGTTACCAAAGGCATTAATTGCTGTACTCAATGGATTCCAAGGTTTTGTAAAACTTGGCACAATGAATTTTTATGCATTCATTCGTATCTCCAATTTTGGGGAAAGAGGATTTAGGGTTTACAACTTCTGTGTCACCATGCTAGTGATCTTCTCGTGCTCTCTGTGTTTGATACTTGATGGAGTTCACCATAGTTATCTAGGAGTTGTATTGAAGTCTTTGTGACTCCTATTTGCAATCTTGAGGCTCCACTTTGTTTAGCTTCTAAATGTGCATGCAAATTGGAGCTTCTTTTGTTGAAAAAATAAAGAACTCGGGCTCTCTTTATGCCATGGCTTATGGGGATGTGTGGAACTCAAGCTCTTTACTAAAGCTGCCTCCACTCAATGCACAGTTACTTTCTATCAATAGAAGGTTTGAGATCTTCATAACACCAATGGCTCTTAACTCAAAGTTGCCATCCGCATGCTATTCTCTGCACTTTGACTGAAGTCTTATCCTTGTAATGTTGGAATCGACCTATAATGATACTGGAGTTTACATGCCATAACATGGCACTTTGCATGGCTTGGGATTCTACCATGGGTTCTTCTCTGGAATTTACAACTATGCATGGAGTTTTTCTTACAACTCGAAGATAAGTAATTTATTCTTTTCTTCTCTGTTGGATTCTGAATCCATCTTTGTCTGTAGCTTATAGATAAGCTGATATTGCTAACTTCTTTTTAGAGAAATGATAGGAGTTGTCTGTCTTCATTCTTCTGAACTCAAGCTTCTGTTGAACTAGAAATGTGAGCCCATGATGTGCTTTGATGAATCTGCATTTATTATTGAAAAATACGGCCACTGTCTGTTGTATTAAAGAGCTAATTTTGAGCTATTTGTCTCCATTAGGTGTCTGCAGTCTTTGTCTGTTGCAAGCTGTCTTTGTATTCAAAAAATGCTATATGTATCCACTGCTAGTTATAATATATGAAATATACTAGCTTCTTTCATTGAACATGTTGTTATCATTTTCCTTTTGAATATGCATAGCATCTTTTACTGTATTTGATAACAACATTATAATTGATGGCACTGTCATTTCAATACACCAGAATAAGATTGTTAGCTCAATACCCTGCATAAAACATTACTTGAAATTCATATTAGGCACATGGGTACACTATTCTTAGCAATATGAACCACCATAGCATCTGTAGACACCCTAAAATGGACAGGCTTGCGAATTTACATTAAAAACACTAATTTTCATTTATTAATTAATGGTTTTCTAATCATTAATTAATCATCTATTTTCCTCTAAATTCATTCCCCAAATCATCTAATCAAATTCCCAAAATTTATTAAATAATTAATTTTATTTAATTAAATAGCTTTAATTGATTAATTACCATTAATTGATTAATTAAACTCAATTTCCTATAGCTTAAATTCAAATCTTTAAACTTACTAATTAAATTCTTCCAATTAAATTAATTTCAATTAAATTAATTTAATTTCATCAAATAAAGCAATTCTTAATAAAAAAGAATTCAATTATCTCACATGTTGAAAATAATTATTAAATAAATGAATTAAATATTCATTTATCTTCAAAGAGATAACTCCAATCAGATCACATGGGTTACTCCACCCATCTCTCGAGTCCACATGGGTAACTTCACCCACCTCTTCAGTTCAAAAAGGTAACTCATAATTAGCTCTTCAGTTAATCAAACTCTATTTCCTCTTTACCAAATGAAGAGGTGGAGTTTACTAAGGACCTCTCCTGTTCCTTTTGATCTCAACCGTTCATCTCCCCATCTCTGGGATTGATCTCAACCATTCATATCATCACCAATTCATATATAATAAACCCTTCATAACCATTTGAAGAATCCAGGATTTCAAGCTCTTGTGCACCATTATTCCATCAGTTTGGTTCTAGCATTCAAGCCATCTTGCGATCACACACCCATTTTTACTAGAAAATTCTCAACACTTCTCAAGTCATAGACGTTGCCCCGCCAAAATTGAGCATCAAGAACAACATTTTGGAAGGAGTAGAGAGAGACAATAGAAGCTTCAAGCATTGTGGGGTTTGCGTTCATTTGTTTTCCTTTCTCTTGCTTGTACATTTTATTGATTACATTTCATCATTATTCATTTTAGTAGTATCGTGTATTTGATTCATATGAATTGTGAAACCTTTGCTACTGACCCTTGCCTTTGGAAAGCTTGGGAATCCATGGATCATGAACCAGAAGGAGAGGCATACATTTTGGTGAACCCGACGTGAATCAAACAGCCCAAATATCTCTTGTAGATGAAGAACTATATTGATCAACCACGGCCGCACGGTCATAAATTTAAAAATCAGACTTTTCTTTGATACTTGTATTATTTCGCAATTGCTGGTATTTTTTCGTAATCGTCAAAACTGTGCCACAATCGATTGGTTTAATACCACAATTGATTGCAGGCTTTCACAGTATTTTTCTATCTATTTCTATTATCATTCTTCGGTACTTTGCTGCAATTGTAAGATCCGTGCCACAATTGAAATAGTTTTTCCGCAGTTGCCCATTCCGTGCCGCAATCGACAAAATTTTACCGTAATCGACAACATTTTACCGCAGTTGACAGTGCTTTACCGCAATTGACAGAAGTTGACTATAGTTGCAAGAAGTTTGCTGCAATTACAACAATATTACAATATCTGATCCTAATCTTCTACCCAGCTATTTCTAAATTGACATTTTTTTCAGTTTCTGTGTAGGATTGGATCAAATCATAGAGGACAAAGAAGGGTAAGTTTTGGTAAGCATCATTTGTTATTTCAAAGTTACATATATTCTCATTTTGCAAATAATCCTTTTTGGTACTAACCTATTTAAACAAAGCAAACTAAAAGGAATTCATTTGTCGATTTGGGTTTAAAAAGAACAGTGCTTGCAAACATATCACATCTCATATTTTGGATTTGGGCTTAAAATTGATGTGAGGATTAAAACTGAACAAAGGAAAAGAATCTCTCAATTTGGTGCAATAAAATTGAACAAAGAAATCAACACCTACTTTTGGGCTTAAAATTGAACATTGGTGCTTATATGGTGGTGTAGCTTAGTTCACATTTCAAACTTTGGAGCTTAATCGATTTACCTTGTGTCTTAAGTTTTGGGTGCACTTGCACAAACTGTTAGATTACAAACCTTTACACTTTTTTTGAAAGGCCTGTCCGGGGAATGCACTTCTTCCTCAGAGGATGACCTTAAACCGGTAATCCTTCTGATTGGTATAAAACAAGGCGCGAACCAAAGTTTCATCTTATCTAGCCAAGCTTAGGCGAGGTGTGTTGATGATAGTCTGGATCGGGTGAATATCACTAAGGAGCCAACATGATCAACTAGGCTCTTAAGTGAGTCATGCACGTACAAACCGATTGGAGAGACACCACAGACCCTTACTACAACCTTGATTAAGTAGAGGCCAACCTATTTTACCTCTAAATAGATGCCTTATTATAGTGCAAGGGGTTGCAGAATTTCCCCCCAAGATTCCCAACATATGTGTCCCATGGTATTTGTGTAGTGAAAGAGATCTTCACTCCATGGAAACAATACCTAGAAATGGCAAAAATACGGGCACCTACGTCGTGGACCTTCGTGTCCTAGTAGTGTGACAATTGCTGTGTGAGCTAACAGACATTCAAGCATTGGGCCTATAACATTGTATTGTGAAGCCATTGACCTAGATTAATCTAACTATTCATTATTGAGACCTCACGATAACCTTGCAACTTGAAAAAGTTGTAGAACATACACAATTTCAGTCTTCTTTGTTCAAAACACAGTGTCTATTATGCTTGTTTCTTTGATCAGTTTCTAAAAATGTAAAACAAAAAATCCAAACTGTCAAAATGAGTCAAATGTGTTAAAGTCTAGGGTTGTCAACCTCAACTATCTTGCAAATTAGTAGCATTGTGTGATAAACTACCACAGTCGACCAGTTATTTTACCACAATCGGTGAAATTGCACCACATTTCACCAGATATACTATATTCCTGTTTTGACCTAAAAACTTGAAAGAATTCTTCATTTGGTGTCCAAAACTAGTGTCTATCCCAGGAAAATGTAAAAAATGTTGTGTGAATCTCTAAACATTAAAGATTACCCTTTCTCTGTAAAGCATGACTATTGTCAAAAACATTGTTAGTTCAAATGTTCAGACTCAAAATACCTTGATCTCATCATATCAAACATCATCATCTTTATCAAATTGACTTTGTCCAAGGCAAAGGTCAGAAAATATTATCTTTTATCATCACCACTTTGAGATCAAGTTATATCAAAATCTATCCTTAGAATTACCCCTGTCCAAAACATAACTCAGACTTTTTCTCAGAAAGGATCTTCTTCCTTGTTTGCTTTATATCACTTGTTTTAGTTACAAAACCTGGACTGCACTATGTATCAAACACCTCATGGAGGACCTTACACAAGGTCTAAGGATAGAACTCAACTTGATGAGTCATATATCAACTGTTTCCCCGCTTGGGAAATAGAGCAAGAGAACGATCGCTTCATGAACACTAGTTCTGCTCTATTCATTGAACAACACCGTGGGGCAGCTTTTTTCCAAGATATCACAAAAGAAGAACTTGAAGATGTGGAACAAGATGCTTACTACCTGTTGTGTCACATATCTTTCCACCATTGGTTTTACCCACATTAACATAGACTGTATCTAATCAAACCAATGACCCGACCTAGGCTAGCACATCTTCTACTCAAAGCATGACAGGCTCGCAACAAAGTGCACCTATGGTCACTAGTATGCCTCTACCTTTGGTCTCATTTCCAGGACAATCAAGCTCTCATGCTATGCCTTCCATCCCACCAAAAACCAACTGTTCTAAAACTATGCTGCTACTGCAATCAATTCACACTAGTCTTGGGATCAACACATCATGCCCACAGGGATTTATCTCTACCGGAATGACTTATAGTCAAGGCCCATCCAAAGCTACATCTTTGCCCATTCTGACACTAATCCAACCTCTGCAACAACAACCCCAGCTTTATTTGCCTTAGTTCCAACCACCGCAACAACAACCACAACTTTAGTTGCCTCAAATCCAACCCCTGCAATAGCAACCCCAGCTTCAGTTGCCTCGAATCCAACCTCACCGAAAACAAACCCAGTTTCAAACCCAACCTCAACAGCAACAATACCTACCCTAGCATTATCAACCACAATTTCAGTCACAACAACAAACACATCAAAACCCACCATGGACTACTCATGTCCCTCCTATTACAAATCACTCAGTGGGGAGTCAATATCAAGTCCCTAGGATGAAATCCTATGTTCCTACTCAAGGGACACAGAGGCGCAGCCTCATACCCACCACAACACAAAGGAATGTCCACACACACCAGCCTCAATATCAAACGGACATGCTAATGCAACAAATGCAAACCCTTCAAACCCAAATGATGGATATGCAAAATCAGGGGCAAACTAAATCCTATACCATAGAGGATTTATACCCATATCCCTTCGACCATTCTCTTCACATGTCTCCATTCTCAAATCACTTCTCGATACCAAAATTTGACAAGTATAGGGGCAGTACCAACCCTATTGAGCATATCCGAGAGTTTTTTGCTAGTTGCGTCAAATTCGCTCATGATGAGACATATGTAATGCAACTGTTCCCACAAAGTTTAGCCAGACCAGCAATGGAATTCTTCTCACATCTACCTCATGGAATTCAATCTTGGGGAGAATTGGCTGAAAAGTTCATAGCTCACTTCCATCATAACATCGAGTGCAAGGTCAGCATCAAGGACCTTTGCGACATCAAAAGAAAGATGGAGAGTCTTTTGTGAAATTCCTATAGAGATGGAGGAATAAAGAAAACCATATAATATATGATGTGCCTGAACAAGACCTAATAGTCATGTTTGTTGACAATCTAATCCCAGACATGTCATTCACAACAGAGTTACAGTTAGCTCCAAACTTCACACAACTCATCAAAAGAGGAGTTCATTGTGAGTAGAACTTAGTCAAATGAGGAATCCTTTCTGACCCCACACAAACAAATACAAATAAGAATGCAATAGAAAAAGCTAAGTGGTGGAACAAAAACAAAAATGTCACTAGCCATGGTGTCATTAATGTGAAGACAGTTAACTATGCACAACCCAAGGTGTCACTGCAAGGCGCACCTGTGGCAAACCAAAAACCCACAGGGCCCACTCAACAATCATACACCCTAAACCAACCTCCCCCTACACAAGAAGCCGCTATGTCAAATAGTCAACAATAGAATCAATGCAAACCATGGTTTCAATTCCAACAATGAGATTTCACACCATTGGGAGAGCCAATAGAATCAACTTTATGCAAGTTGATACAATCAAACACTATCGCTCTCCTAGAAATAAGAGACTTTGAACAAGATGAAAACAAACCGAGGTGGTATAATTCCAAATATTTCTACGAGTTTCATCCGGTGAAGGGGCACAAAATGGCCAACTGCTACCGATTGAAAAGTGCTATCCAAGATTTGATTGACACAGGGATCATCGATGTGACGAATACTCAAACTAAAGGCACAACTGATCATACTATATTCAATGATACCTTTCATGATCACAACAAGGGAAAAGCCTCTGATTCTGGTGGACAAAAAAAACAAGTTAACTATACATATGCCAACAGTGATAATGTCATCAATTGCCTCAATCCTTCAGATATCCATGTGGCTACAATCACTATCAGAGACCAAGGTAGCAATTGTGCTATAACAATGCATCGTGCTAGAGTCATATTACAAGGAGAACCATCCTCAGCTACTATATCAGCCAATCCTATAGAAAACTCGGATCCACAAACAAGCATAGTGGACCAACTAAAGTGCACACCTACCCAGATCTCCATGTTTGACCTATTGCGCATATCTCCACAGCATAAACTAACACTTGACCAAGCACTTCAAAATGTAGCTGTCCCAAGGGACATAACACTTGAGAGATTCCAAAAAATGGTCAACCATATAGTAGCTAAAAAACATGCTACATTCATAGACCATGATGTACCACCGCATAAAACCCTACACAATGATCCTCTACACTTACTTGTCCAGATCCACAAAAGCGCTGTCCGTAGGGTCCTTATTGATGGTGGAGCTGGGTTAAACATTTGTACTCTAAAATTAATCAAGCAACTAGGCTATTCAGAATCAAGCATTGATGTCACAAGGAGGATAAATATCAGAGCCTATGATGAAGAGGAAAGGTCCTCTAAGGGTATTATCATTCTACCTGTTTGCATTGGTCCTGTGGTAAAAAATACACCCTTCCAAATCTTAGACCTTGAGTTGGGATACAACATGTTACTAGGGAGACCTTGGATAAATGAAATGCAAGCTGTACCTTTAACATACCATCAATGCATCAAGTTCCCACACCAGGGAGAGGAGATCATCATAGAGGGAGACCCAATCCCTTCCAATATTGTAATGCGGTCCAAATCAACACTGATAACTAGGTATCATCAAACCAAGATGCAAGCATCCCATCCTCTTTAGATTTGAATCCCAAGGATGTCACATGAGTAGTAGGAAAGATAGTCATTAAACAAGATGCAAACATCTCAACCTCTTCAGATTCAAATCTTAAAGATATCACACAGAAAGTAGGCAAGATATCCATCACAGATAAGGGCTGTGGTGAATACAGATATGAAGAGGCTTTTACCATCACATACATGCCTCAAAGCCCAAGAACTCATGGCATGCCACAACCTATTATTGTAACAAAAACTTTGTAGCCTATTCTATTCAGATGTCCACCCACAACTTTTGTCTGGTGGGGAGACATAATGAAAGAAAATCCTTTTGAACAAGACATCAATACCTGATTATACCAAGATTCCCCTAAGACAATCTGGCCTCCATTACCTTTGTCGAACTATGGTAACGATTACACAATGATACAAAGATTGGGTATGATTGTACAACTAGGATGGGGGAAAGACAACAAGGCATATATGAATTGCCTCTCCTGTCAACCCAGAGAAATACAAGAGGTTTGGGATATGGACAACAAAGCACTAGTCCTGTGATCCAAGACATTCAAGCCAATCACGAGCAAATAGCAGAGATGCAACAGGGGCACAACACAGAGCATGTCCTAACAAGAAACATATTAGCATAGTTGTTGCCCGCTGAAGAGGGAACCACACAATCCCAAATAAACCTACACTTAGCAATCGACAATAACCAAGGAAGTGAGACATCAGACAAACATTCCATTGAGACTGACTCCCATGAGTATGAGTGGAGGTCCCTCCATGACTCTGAACCATCAATCCCATATTTTTCCCCTCGGGCCAACATTATCATAAATCTAGCAGACTTGTTTGACCAACTAACCATCACCGAACAACCCTATATAGACAAACATGTCATTTATCAAACCTCAAGTGGTGTGTCCACATCACAGTCCAATTTTGTAGGCACCATATCAACAGTCCCATTCAGTCAACCAAAGCCAAACAGTAGTGAAAATGTCTGTCTTGTACACCCTGAGGTTATAGAGTGGGATCAATAAGGGCCACCTGATCTAGATGTCTTCAAGAATGACGAGGTGATAGCTCATTTTATGGGACTCAGGGAAGGCATTCCGTCAGGAGATCACAAGGCAGGATTCTCCATTAACCTAGACAGAGCAGCATACTTCAGGGAGGAAGCTCCTCTTTCTAGTCCACAAAAGAATAAAAAGATAAAAGAAGACGTATCTTCTGGCAAAAAACTCACTGAGGCACTAGAAGATGGAAAGAAAGAACTCCTCCCCTTAAAAAAGGAGAAATCAACATTATTAGCAGAAGCAACAGAGGAATCAACTTAGGGGATGACAAGAACCCAAGGAACATTTACTTGGTGAAATCACTCACCCATGAGGAGAGAGAATAGTTCATCAATTTCTTCAAGGCAAGAATGATCAATTTTGCATGGCACTACTCGGATATGCCAGGATTAGATTTAGAACTAGTGCTACATCATCTACCATTGCTACCAAATGCCAAACCTATCAAACAGAAGCTAAGAAAGATGCATCCTCACATTGCATTATTAGTCAAGGTAGAACTGAAAAAGCTCCTGGATGCTAAATTCATCAGACCTATACCATATGTAGATTGGATATCTAAATTGGTACTAGTTACAAAGTACAGTGGTTAGATATGAATTTGCAAATAATTTCAGGATCTAAACATAGCATGTCCTAAGGATGAATTTCCTTTACCAAACATTGACATGATAGTAGACCTAACTGCCGGACATCAAATGCTATCACTCACGGATGGCTTTTCAGGTTACAATAAAAGAAGGATCGCGCCAGAGGACCAACACAAAATAGCTTTCACATGTCCTTGGGGAACATATTGTTGGAATGTAATGCATTTTGGTCTAAAGAATGCCAGAGTGACATATCAAAGGGCAATGACAACTATATTTCATGATCTCATCCACAAGACAATGGAAGACTATGTGGATGACATATTAGCCAAATCAATACTTTGAAAGGATCATCTACAGGTTTTGAGACCCATCTTTGACAGAATGTAGGAATTCAAAGTCTGTCTAAATCCAAAAAAGTATGCATTCAGTGTCACAGCGGGAAAATTACTGGGATTTATAGTATCACAAGAGGAATCGAAGTGGATCCAACAAAGGTCAAAGCAATATTGGACATGCCTCCACCATCAAACCTGAGACAACTAAGAGGGTTACAAGGAAGGCTCCAATCGATCAGATGCTTCATATCTCAACTGGCAGACAAGTGCCACCCATTCCAACATCTATTGCATAAAGACATCAAGTTCATATGGATAGAGCAATGTGAACAAGAATTTCAGATATTCAAAGACAACCTTCTTAAGTCTCCTATATTGGTACCACCAGTACAAGGTAGACCATTGCTTCTATATATCTCAGTGATAGAATCAATGTTAGGTGTACTCTTGGGACAAAATGATGACGCAGGAAAAGAGAGGGCCATTTACTATCTAAGCAAGACTTTGGTTGGATATGAGCTAAACTATACGTCGATTGAGAATTCATGCCTAGCAGTTGTTTTCACTTCCCAAAAGCTCATACACCACATGTTGAGTCACCAAATGAAATTGGTCGCACATATTGATCCTCTCAAGTATCTATTAAGTAAAGCAGTGATCACGGGAAGACTAGCAAAGTCAGTAATGATCTTAAGCGAGTTCGACATTGAGTACATAGACAGAAAGGCCATCAAAGGACAAGTGATCACAGATCAACTAGCAAAGGAACCAATTTAAGACCACCAGCCTATTACTTCTTATTTTCTTGACAAATCTATCATGACACTACAACCGTCGATCGAGATATGGAAAATTTATTTTGATGGATCGTGTACAAACCATGGTGCGGGGCAGGGATAGTTCTTATCACTCCAGATCATGATACAATTCCAAAGTCTTTCAGACTTAACTTCCAATGCACCAACAACATAGCAGAATATGAAGCATTGGTCATCTTTTTAAAGATAGCCATACAATGGAGAATCAAGAACCTTAAAGTCTTTGGCAATTCACAGTTGATCATCAGTCAGGTCAACAATGATTATATGACCAAAGATGAGAAGTTCATACCATACAGAGCACAAATGGAATGACTACGCGCACCAAGTTTCATTACATTCTCTTTGAGCAAGTCCCAAGAGCACAAAACAAAGCCGCGGATGTGATGGCTACCATAGCATCACTGATTGATATGCCAGGTAACGATACCAAATTCTAGTTTCTCATGGAGAAACTCTTGGTACCATCACATCAGGCATCTATCACAGAATAAACGTGTGTCCTTGTTGGTCCTAAATCTCCATGGTACCAAGATGTCTATTCCTATCTCCAAAACAATGTCTTACGCCCAAACTTGTCTAGGAACCAGCAAAAAGCCCTCATCTGCCAAGCCTCTAGGTATACCATCCTCTCAACTACTCTATACAGATGAGGTCTAGATGGAACATTACTACGATGTCTCACTTCCATGGAATCTTAGAAATCTTTGTACAAGGTACATGAAGGAATATGTGGAACCCACAGAGGTGGAAAAAGCTTAGCTAAGAAGATAATCCGCATGGGATACTATTGGCCCACAATAGATACCGATGCAAATAAGCATGTTCAAAGGTGTAGAAAATGTTAAATTCATGGAGACCTCATCCATGCACCAGCCCAGGATCTAAATCCCATCACATCACCGTTACCATTTTCAATGTGGGGATTTGACCTAGTGGGCAAAATCACACCTTCTTTAGCAAACAGACACAAGTACATCATATAAGCAATGGAATACTTCACCAAGTGGGTGAAAGAAATTCCCCTCACTTACATCACTAGAAAGCAAATAGCGATGTTCATACTTAACCACATCATCTATCGATACGGGATCCCCAAACAATCCTTACAGATCATGGTACACCTTTCCAGAACAAGGATGTTGAAGACCTATGTGAACAGTTCCACATCAAACAAGGGTTCTCCTCATTTTACTACCCTCAAGGGAATGGCCAAGCTAAAGCTACAAATAAAATGATCCTAAAAATCCTGAAGAAAATAGTGAATGAATCAGGGAGAGACTGGCATTTACAGCTTAAACCTACATTATGGGCATACAAAACTAGTGTGAGAACACCTACAGGAGCCACTCCTTTCTCCCTAGTCTATGGATTAGAGGTTGTATTACCCCTTGAAGTAGAAATCCCATCCCTGAGGATATAATTAAAGAACCTAGTTTCAGATGAAGACTATAGAGTAGCAAGACTCAGTGAGCTAGAATTACTAGATGAAAGAAGGCAACATGCCTTCGACCACTTACAAGGTTATCAGAATTGCCTTAGAAGGAATTATCACAAGAAGGTGAAGCCATGAAATTTTGAGGTAGGAGACCTTGTCCTCATGGAAAATCAGAAGAATCAAGTAGAGTGAGTCAAACCTGGTAAGTTTGAGCCTAACTGGCTAGGACCATTTGTTATTGTCAACTCTACTCAGAGTGGGGCATTCATACTAGCAACACCAGAAGGAGATCAATGCCCCGGCTACATCAACAAAATGCACCTGAAGAGGTTCTACCCTTAAAGGTCTTTATGGTTAAGGCATTTATCTACATATCCAGAAAATACCAAAAAAATCAAAAATAAAATTAAAAAAAGTTACCTTGGTGAAAACCTGGCAATTAGGCGCCTTGGCAACAACCAAAAAAAGAAAAAAAGAAAAAAAAGTAAAGATAAAACAAAATCACTCTCTCAGTGAAAACCTGGCAATCAGGCACTATTGAGTAGGTAGCTTGGTGTAAACCTGGCAAACATTTTCCAAGTGTTCAAATCTAGCTTCATCATCAATGAGCTCCAAAAGCTTGAGCACACTTCAAAATGAAAGATTGACTATTCCAAGCTATATCCAGAAGCACAAAACCCCTATGAGCACCAAGCACTTTTACCCATGGTTAATACTAGTCCACCAAACTAGGGGGTGATTCTAAATATCCAAAAAAAATCCTAAAAATTAGAAAACTCATCGAAAATCCTAAAAAGATAAAAAATCAAGAGAAAATCAATCTTCACCAAAAACAGTCAAAAAATTGCAAAATCCCAAAGCAATAAAACCAATTTGGTTATCAAGAGAGCAAATGGAAATTGCACCTAGTCAATCAATGTCACAATCATGAGCTTTGCGAATCAGCATTGGGCTCATCTGACATAGCTTTATCAATCTATCAATTCAATCAGCAAGCAACAAGTGACCAAGCCAAACTATCAATTGTCACAATCATGAGCTTTGCGAACAAGCATTGGGCACATCTGACACAGCTTGATTAGCTGCCAACCCAATCAAAGCAATGAAATCTATCAATCAAAACTATCACAATCATGAGCTTTGTGAACAAGCATTGGGCCCATCTGACACAGCTTAATCAGCTGCCAACATGATCAAAGAAATCAAGCCAATCAAGCCTATCCAAAGAGTTTGAGCCAATCAAGAGAATCCAACTGCATCAAGGAACCATACAAAAATGTTGACTAGGTCAGTCAAGTCGGTTAGATGTCAGTCTATATTTCAGGGTTATGTTCTTATGCTACTCCAGGATCCACCATGTGAGGAGAGTAGCTATGATAGATCACGACTTATATTTTTTGATTGCTGTCTGTTGAATATTCACTTTGATTTTAGGGCCATGATGATTTAGGATAAACTTGGTAGGCACTGTCACTTATCTGGTATCCGTGCAGTTCCACGATCTAAGCTTAACCTTGGGAAAGAATTGGACATTCCTTCTCTTTTATTTTGCTTGTTTGGTTTTATAGAATCAAGAGCTTGCAACACTATTCAGATGGACTCTGAGTGTTTTGGAGTTCTATCTTGATTTCTATGGTCTTTCCCTTTATGTTGTAAACAAGAGCTCACGATGCTATCCAGATAAACTCTAGGGGCGTAGGAGTTCTATCTTGTTTGCTTGGCTTTCCCTTTTAGAAATCAAGAGCTCACAGTGTTATCCTGATGGACTTCGGATGCATAGGAGTTCTATCTTGGTTTCCTTGTTTTAGATTAATTTAGAGGACAAGTGGTATCCAGATGGTCAATATCTGGGTGCTTTTGGCTCTCTTTCTTTTCAAACAGGGAACATAGTTGAATCTAGATGGTCAATATTTGGGTGCACTATGGGTCTCTTTCTATTCAATCTCTCTACTCCTTCCGCTATCAAGAGGTCATGGCGGTATCCAGGTGGTATGTGATCTAGATCATTCAACGCTCTTCTGGAATATTAGAAAATACAAAAAAGATGCAATGATGACAAATATTGGAAATAGGGGCAGCGACTTGGGACATTCATCCTAAGTGCTGTCAAGCACAATAGGTCAGTTTTAGTTTTAGTTTTTCCTGTTTTCAATAAGTCTCCAAGATCCAAGGTCTTCCAAGGTTGCTGTCCAAATTTGCAAACACAAGGAGATCATTCCTCAATGATCAAGGATACATCTACAATTTGTGGTAATGGAGTTTTGCTTCACTACCACAAATCATAAACATACCCTCAAACATTGGGAAATGGTTTTCTTGTATTCACAGATTAGGTTGAGGGTTTCCATAGGTGAAAAATAGACTCAATGCCCAATGGACTGTTCTAGGCTACTAGTCCCAATGTCAAGAAAGAAGACATCCATCAGAGGTCGCCAGAATTGTTACCCAAATTTTTACATGTGGGATAACAGTCATAGCATTTAAAAATTTGCATGAGGAAACATCTTTTTGACATTACTGTTCAGCCAATGCAAAAGAAATACATTACTATTACATTCTTATTTTTAGAAGTCATTATTGTACTCTAAGTATTGATTATCATTCCAAATATTTCCAAAAATTCATAAATCATCATTACATTGTACTTTCATTCTGAATATAGTATACAAATGTCCTTGTTTCATATTTCAATTCAATATTTAAGAATACATTGTAGAATTGAAAAGAAATATTGAAGTATGGAATAGAGGTCCCATGTATTGCCTTGTCTTGTCTTTGAGTCAGTTGGTTGTCTGCTAGGTCTCTGCACTTAGGTCTTCATGAGTCTGAGTCTCCGTCTGCATCTAGGTCTTTTAGG
>MU225054.1:537001-560341 GCA_018584345.1 Thuja plicata
GTTTGTAACCTTTAACAGGGTTGGCTCCTAATAGGGCTCACTTCAGAAGAGTGAAAATTTGGGGTACCGGTCCCAGTGGTTTTTTCCCTTAACAGGGTTTCCACGTTAAAATCCATGTGTTATGTGTTTATGGTTTATTACTTTATTGTTTTACATTTCACATATGCATTTCTGGATTGATTGGTTTACTCTGCATATTTACTGAGCTTCAGTAAATAAGTTTTACTACTTATCGGTAATCAAGGAGAATAAGGATAGACAAGGTAAACTGACAGACAGTTAATTATTTCAAGTATTTCAAGGCATAAATCTTGTAGGGACTTAATAATCTGAGGTGTATTGATTGGTGGATTAAAGTTTAAAGGATAAATTTTTGAGGCCACTGATTCACCCCCCTCTCAGTTATTACTAAAAAAGATATGTACCTACTTTTGTAGCGCAACAATAGACTCATGTTCCTTTATTGACACAAGACACTATTCAAGAAGTAGAGGAAACAACATAAGACTCTCTAGAAGTCCCATTGATAGAAGAAACTCCTGAAGAAATACCCCAACAACAAGATTTACATCCTAACTGGGGGCATTTGGTCACAATTTCACATGTCCTAGACTTACCTCACTTTGATCTACAAGTGACTAATAGGGTACATCAGGTAACTATTGCTGAGTTTCTAAACAGATCTGATGATGAAATAACTGACTCACATGATTATGAATGAGATGTCCTATCTGATGCTACCATGGACATTGAGGCAGATGTGATTGACAAATTTGCATCTCTGTTGGAGAGAGGAGAGAGTTCTAACACTTCCCCTAACACTACTATTGTTCTAGAATCAGATGAGATACCACTTCCTAGGATTTTTGATGGCGATACCAGTGTTTTAATAGGTCTATAGGACATTCTAACGATACAAGCTATGAGTTCTATTTTGATGAGAGAAGAAGAATAAATTTCAACTAATGAGTCACTAGAGTTAGGCCCAGATATTACTAACAATGACTCTATTAATGGTGATTTAACTCTTGATGATCTAAACATTGTAGAAGTTGACTTAACAGAACATGTCTTGTTAGTTAATAGTTTTGACACTGACATGATGCCATCCTTACCAAACTTTGAATCATTATCCTTGATAAACCTTGACTTAAGTGATTGGAATAGTTCAGATCCTACTCCTATCATGAAATTCCCTAATGACTAGACTTTGGCCTGCTATCTGAATGATTGTGAACCTTATCCTTCTTCCACCAATGTAAGGAGTGTGAACATGACAAAGGAGGATATCAAGTTTCTTAGTCACAAATTGAAAAATAAAAATAAGAAAAGAACTGATGGTGAAAACCATGTTGTGGCAGTATCAGATTATAAAAAGTAAAAATAAAAGACATATCTCATGGTGAAAACCTCCTAGAGGTGCCAAAAGATGAGATTCTTGATATCCTCCCTGAGCACTTTCAAGAAAGAACTTCAGTTTTGATAGAACCAACACAACCGGGTAACTTGGGAACAACAAAAGTTCCTCAATTTGTTCACTTAGCATAGTCCTTATCAGAAGAGGAGAAGAAAAAATTCAATGAGTTCCTAAAAGAGAAAAAGATCAATTTTGCATGGTCTTACACTGATATGCCTGGACTTGATCCTGAATTAATAGTGCACCATTTATCTATAGCTCCTGGGATCAAACCTGTAAAATAGAAATTAAGAAAGATGCATCCTCATGTTGCATTACTGGTTAAAGTAGAGTTAGAAAAATTATTGAAAGCTAGATTAATAAGAGTCATCACTTATGTAGGATGGATTTATAATGTGGTACTAGTATCTAAAATAGATAAATCTATCAGGATTTACACAGACTTTAGAGACTTAAACAAAGCATGTCCTAAAGATGATTTTCCACTGCCAAAAATTGATATGATTATAGATCTAACAACAGGCTATCAGATGTACTCACTCATGGATAGATTTTTAGGCTATAACCAGATTAAGATTTCTCCTGAGGACCAAGAGAGGACATTATTCACATGCACATGGGGGAAATTTGTTTGGAACGTCATGCCATTTTGATTAAAGAATGCTGGAGATACATACCAAAGAGATATGACAACCATTTTCCATGATATGATACACAAAAACATGGAAGACTAGGTGGACGATACCTTAGCTAAGTCAAAAAAAAAGACTACTCATATTGAAGACCTAAGAAAGATACTAGATCACATGGAACAATTTCAATTTAGGCTTAATCAAAAGAAGTGTGCCTTTGGAGTACAATCAGGGAATCTCTTACGGTTTATTGTATCAGCAAAAGGAATTAAGGTAGACCCTGAAAAAGTAAAAGCTATATTGGAAATGTCACCTCCATGCAATATTAGTCAAATGAGGATATTGCAAGGAAGAATCCAATCCATCAGTAGATTTATGTCACAACTAGTGGACAGAGCACAACCTTTTACTAAAATGCTTCATAAAGGTGATACCTTCAAATGGGACAAACAATGTGAAAAAAATTTCAAAGAATCAAAGGATTACTTGGCTACTCCTCCTATTCTTATGGCACCTATTCATGGAAATCCATTACTCCTATATATCTCAGCTACGACTACATCGCTGGGAGTATTTCTGGCTAAAGAAGATGAAAATAAAAAGGAAAGAGAAATCTACTATATATATAGGACTCTGGTGTCTTATAAACTCAATTACAGTATAATTGAAAAATATTGCTTAGCAGTTGTCTTTGCATCACATAAATTGAGACATTATATGATGTCACATACAATAAAGATTATTGCAAAGATAGATCCTCTTAAAATATCTCTTAAGAAAAATGACATTAACAGGAAGGCTAGAAAAGTGGGTCCTGATTCTAAGTGAATTTGATATTGAGTATGTGGATAGAAGGGTTATTAAAGGACAAGTTCACACAGATCAATTAGCTGATTCACCCTTGCAAGATGACGCACCTTTGATAACTAAATTTCTAGATGAAATGATCATGAATTTAACTAAACATCCATGGAAGATGTATTTTGATGGCTATTTCACACAACAAAGATCTGGAGAAGGGGTTCTATTCATCACTCCTCAAGGATACTAGATACCCAAAGCATAAAAACTAATTTTTCCATGCACAAATAACATTTTTGAATATGAAGCATTGGTGAATGGTCTTAAGTTGGCTATGGAATGGAAGATCATAGAGTTACATGTGTATGGTGACTCCCAACTTATTATTAACTAGGTAAATGGAGATTCTCAGACCAAAGATGAGAAGTTAATGCCTTAAAAACAACTGGTTGAAGACTTGAAAAAGTACTTTGTCTTCATCACATTCTAGCAAATTCTAAGAATAGAAAAGAAAGTTGCAGATACTATGGCTATATTGACATCCATGTTACAACTGGAAGAACATCAATTCCTCTATGATTTCTTGGTGGAAGAATTATCCTATCTAGCTTTTGATACACTTGAGTACCAAGTAATTTGTGCTTTAAACACCCAAGACCAATCCCGGTATGCCAAACTCATTTTCTATCTTATTGACCAAACTATACCAAATGGCCTATCTAGGAATGAAAAATGAGCCTTAATTAGGAAAAAATCGCATTATGTCCTCATTACTAATAACTTATATAGACGAGGTCTTGATGGTATGCTTCTTAGGTGTTTAGAACAAGAAGATTCAGATCATGCATTAAAAGAGGTTCATGAAGGTGTATGTGGATCGCACTTGAATGGATTTTCACTAGCTAAAAAACTACTAAGAGTTGGCTATTATTGGCCCACGATGGAAAAAGATGCTGATCTATTTTCAAAAATACATCACAAATGCCAAAAACATAGAAACCTCATCCATGATCTTGATAGAGAACTAATACCATTTATAACACATTGGCCATTTCAGCAATGGGCCTTTGATTTGGTTGGACAAATCTTTCCTAATTCTTCAAGTGGACACAAGTACATAATTATGACCACTAAGTATTTTACAAAGTGGGTTGATGAAGTACCGCTAATCAAAGCCACTGGAAAATAGGTGGCTATGTTTATCTTGAACTACATTATTTTAAGGTATAGGATACCCTCTTCTATTGTAACAGACAATGGGGGTCAGTTTAAAAACCAAGAGATCAAAGACCTTTGCACACAGTTTCACATCACTCAACATTGTTCTTCAATCTATTATCCTCAAGGTAATGGACAAGATGAGGCATCAAACAAGAACATTCTTAAAATCTCACACAAAACTGTGAGTAAGTCTAGCATAGAATGACATTTGCAACTAAATCTAACACTATGGGCCTACAGAACAAGTATTAGAACACCAAATGGAGCCATGCCATTTGCTCTAGTATATGGTGCAGAAGCAACGCTGCCTATTGAAGTAGAAATTCCATCTTTGTGAGTATCTCTCCAAGGTCTTGTTATTGATGAACAATACCACATTAATAGGATTAATGAACTAGAACTCCTTGATGAGCACAGACAACAAGTGTTCGATCATCTTGTTGGTGCTCAAATTGACAGATTAGATTTCTAACAGATTTCATTTATCTGATGAAGATAGATACAATCAATTTGCCAACGAATGAGGTTTCAACAACCTCCTACAATTCTGATTCCATGGAACCAAGGCTAATGGGCCTGCACTTTAAAACTTGTCTTCAAAGTCTTCTAGAGGTTTCCTATAATGGATAACTGATAACTTCAACTCCTGCTTCTCAATGTGTTAATAAGATCACAAAACTAAAAAATATATGTGTTAATGAAATGTAATGTATTTAATATTGCATGATATGATTGAAATATGAACTGAATTAGATGAAATAAAAGAGTAATTCAAAAACTTGAAACAATGAAACCTAATACTGAATTCAATTAACGAGAAAGACCAGTGCATTATTTCAATAATGGGAAAAATAGAGTAAAAAATTCTCCAATCCTACGTTCAACTTCAGAGACAGCTTTGAAAATGAAATCTTATCACCCTAAAGGCGTAATAATATGCACATATAACTAAAAATTTTAAAATTATTTCAATTTAATACTATTTCTTAGATGATAGACTAATTGATCAATATTTTAATCAATAAGATTTTAACCATGCGAAAATGAGAAAGAAATAATTGAATATACAAAACATAAACTTGAATTGAAATATGTGAAAATCAAAACTACCACTTTAAAGAATGCCGATTTGTTTATCTAAAGGACTTGATTGCAAAGAAAGGGTAAAAATGATTGCAAAATTAAAATAAATACTGACTTATCTCTGCTCGTTAAGAAGGTGTATATCAGATTTCTTGCATACAATGTTTGAAATTTGAAACTATATTTTACTCCATCATTCCTCAAAATCCATCATTAGTCATCATGTATCATTCAATGTTATTATTCTTCTATCCTTGTTTACAGATTTATGACTGAGTATAAATATGAAAATGAAAGGGTGCATTGGATCATCACACTTTTTCACTATAAACTAACCTAGAACTAACTATTTTATCAATTATTTTGTCTTGAGATACAAATCTCTACTCATTATTAACTACAACTACCAACCATTCAGTTGGATATCCTACCTAACCTCCTAACTATTTGATTTTATTTAAAAACCTCCTTGTGGCTACACTCGTAATCCCTGTTGGTGTGCTTGAAGATGGTGGCAGTTTCAAATGAAAATTCATAGCCTGTATCTGTTTGCCCATGGGAAAGGTTCGTGATGCTAGAGGCAAAGCATCGACGACCTATACTAACAAATTAACCCTGTTGAGTCTTTTTTGCATGTGTGAGACCATTATTTTACCACCTATAGAAGGATGTGAAAGCACTTTTATTTGAGCTGCCTAGCTTACAAAGAAACCCTGCCCTTTAATTTTCTCTAGAAACTCCACAGGCAATTTAGCAGAAGCTCCATGACTGATGTTAGGATGAATTACCCACAAATAGGGTTTCTCGCTTGCCTCTAAATCCTATGCAAAATCCATAAGCTCCTCATCAGACATAATAGTGAATCCTTATGCTCCAACCACTGCAGGGAACTGGGTTCTTTAGCCCATATATTTGCAAAGCTATAAGAAAACATATTCTTTTTCTCTATTTGTGTCTGCAGCAGAGGAAGTCGATCTAATGAGTGGCGTTACATGGTGTTTTCAATTAAAGACATGGTGTAATATTATATTTGCATTTCCCCTGTCACTAGTCTTAGTTGCATTGAAACTTAAGAAGTCGATCCACCAGTTTAATCGTTCCATCTTTATATTGTTAAAATAAATGGTCAATGTGCTGGCTGCATTGAATTTTACACTATTGGCATGGTGGAGTGTGATTTGCATCGACCTCTACTTTTTTGTCGCTAATAAGGGTGGCAACTTGTGCTGATGGAGGCATACAATATGTAAGGATGCATCGAGCCCACTTTGTTAGATGCAAAGCTGATTCACTGTTTCATCGACCACTGTCGTTATGGTTGGTGAGGGCGGAAACCAGGTTGAAGGAGATGTTTTAAACACTTTGCCTACTACTATACATAGCGACCAACATGCTATGGAGGTGTTGCTACTGTCATTTTGTAACTTCTCTGTAGATAGCTATTCAGTTTGATGTCAACGGTTTGTGATTTCCGTGTTCACCACCTTTGCAATCTAAAACAATCACAATAATAATCATATTATTAAATATTAAAGTAATAGTCAAAGTATATTTATAATCATTAAACTATCTATTTATTTAAAAATTAGTAGATAGAAGTTAAGATTCAAATATTAACATTAATCAATTATAAAGAAATTGAAATTGACTAGATTAACAACATAATCCTTTATATAACTATACACAACTTTATAAGTAGTTAATTTTTCTTCGTGATAACTACTATCATTTTGATAAATAAACTTTGCTTGATTGAAAGTAACAATAATAATAAATAATATACCATTAATTAATTATATCTTTCTTTATAACAAATGACATGACATCATATAATAATTAAGCAAATCAACAATATAACTTTCTTTCAAGATTAAAAACATATACTAATATCATAAAAGAAGAAAAGAATCTAAGTTTTTTATAGATTATATATGATATTATGAATGTTTTCAATATTAACATAGTATTAATATAGTATTACCTCTTTTAAAACAACGACATCATTTTTTCAAATTCCTTCTTATATTTACAAGCATAACACATTTAAAAAAAAAAAAAAAAAATACTTTCCTTTATATTCCGTTTACACCATAATGATAACCCTAGTCACTTTATAAGAGTTAAGACATAATATATAGATTCGTATGTATGAAAAGGAAATGTCATTTATCACATCGTTATTAATCAAACTTTAATATCTTATAATCTTAAAATCATAATCATAAACAACAACATCATTCTTTTATCGAAAATAATGAATATTCACATGAATGAAGGATTAATTAAATCAAGATCAATCCATTTCAAAACATTAAAACACTTGAAGGTATCATTAAACCAAAAATATGATTCTCCTCAAAATATTATCTTTTAGGTCATGATTGTAAGTTAATTGCTTCTACCATCGATATGAATTTAGAAATTAATAATGCAATGGTTAGATATGCAGAATTCCATTTAATTGCATTAGGATTTATATGAAAACATCTCATAAGACTTTCAAAAGCATATTCAATACTAATTTTCATTATGTCTTTAAGGGGAGAAAGTCACAAGATCAGGTTCCTAGATTCCTTTATTGAAAGAGAATCTTAAGAAAATGATTCAAGGATAAAGAGAATTTCAAAATATTAAACCATAAGACATGAAAGTGAATGATAATATTTTGATAAGAGAAATATGGTAAACAATAGAATCTATAAAAGAAAAGTAAGTATGTGTAAATAGATACTTCCCTTAATGAGAATGGATGTAAGTCACTTTGTTGACATGGGCTCCACCACATCTCAAAGTGTACCAAAAATGAATGTCAAAAGGGTACAATAAAAAGGTCAAACCATGACAATTTCCAGTTGGGGTGTTGTTCTAAAAGAGAATCCTAAAAACCAACCAAATAGAGAACAAAAAGGAAATTTTGAACCCAACTGGCTGGGGCCTTATGTCATTACTACAAATTTTGGGACTGGAGTGTATCAGTTAGCTACACATGAGGGAGATTTTCTTCTTGATCCCATTAATACTCTACATTTGAAGCGGTTCTACGCTTGATATTTGGCTAGCAGATCCTGTGTAGTGAAAAGTTCTTAGAAAATACCAAAAAATCAGAAAATTGATCCAAAAGAAATCTAAAAATAGTGGACAAAGTCCTGAAAAAAGGGTATCCTTGGTGAAAACTTGGCAAACAGGCGTCTTGATACTAAAAATAAAAATAAAAAAGAGAAAAAGAACAAAAAAAATTGAAAAAAAGAAAAGTGCCTTGGCGAAAACCTGGCAGACAAGTGTCTTGGTAGAAAAAATAAAAAGCTTTTCCGAGTGGTTAAAACCTAGCAAAAAGGTTTCACTCGTACTCTATGCTCCATCTGTCAATGTATTGATGATTCTAAATGATCACACCTATGCTATTGGTTGACTCTGATTCCTTACAACTGTCCTATCCTTGCCTGAGATTGGTCTGCATTTGCGTCTTAGGAATAATCATCCCATCTTTTCTAGCATGTTTAGTTTGCATCTGCTAGGTTGTCCTAGGTTCCTATCTATGATGGTTTGCCTCTTGAAATTTTTTTTTCTCAATACTTGCATCAAAACGTCACTATCACAAACAAAGGTGTTCCTTCAACACCACCTACCTGTAACAAACATCATACTGGTGTTTCTCAAAACTTTAATCAAAAACTTTAAACATCATAGTGTTTCTCAACACTTTAATCAACCAGTGTTCCTAAACACTACATTGGATTGCAGTTGCTGACAAAATTAATCTCATACACTCCGACATGAAAAACATATTGCTTGATTCCAAATTCTGATTCATGAATCTCTATTGCGCTTGAAAAATGAATCCATAATATTTCTCAATACTACTTAAACATAGACTAATATTTTTTTGATTATGACACTTTTATGTTCCCATGATGTTTAAAACTAGGGGCTTCTAAGGTGTTATAAATTTTCTTTGATTGATTATCAATTAGTGATTGTTATGTCTTCTGAGTTACTCCATGATGTCTATTCAAAGACAAAGAGTCACAAGGACAGGGGGCATAACATTTTCTTGGTTTTCTACGTATGATTATTGTTTCAATGATCCTATAAATTTCACCTAACTTGGATGTTTATGGTAAGGGCTGCCAACATGAGTGGAAAGCCGCATATATATTAATCCTCATTATGTGCAAACTACGGTGAGGTTGAACTAATTTCCTTGTCTGTTTTTTAAATCATATTCTCAGTAAGGTTTACGACACATTATGTACGCAAGGATATGAATTTTCAAGGTCATTGTGGGTCACATATCTTACATTACACTTAACCAGAACCTGATTCTTAATAACAAAAGAAGATAATTGACTTATCATCCTGGCTTCTATGCCTTGATGCTTAGGTTTATTTTTGACATTGCATCCAATACACATAGTATTCATACTTTCATGATACTAGTGGGTATTAGTGATAGTTGTACTATTAGGTGATGTCCGTTACAGAAAATGCCCAATGATGATAAAAATGCTACAATGTACAAAAACCAGTGAAAGTCCTAAGAGTTCACATATAGATGCATTTAGAGATTGCATGATTCATTTTTGAAAAACAACATAAGGACTTGAGCTCAAAATGATTTCTTGGTTCATCCAAAATCCAAGTTAATTACATAATCTATGTTACTGATATAACAATGTCATTGCATATCCATGGCATACATTCTGCATTCATAAATGAGAAAGATAAAAATACAAAACCAAAGCATTCAAGCATTGCATTTACTTTTACATCCTAAGTGCATCCATACATATATTTTCATAAAGAAAATCTTAAAAACATACATTTGCATAGTCATCTAGTATCATTGAAACACATTTATATATCAGTACTAAATCAAAGAGCATAAATGATGTCATCCCATGAATCTAATCTAACTCATCAAGAGACCAACAAAATAATCACATGTGCATTAATCTAAATATATATCAAAGCAAAAAGAACCCATGAACATGTCAAGATCAGGAACAACTATCTCAGATATATCAATGATGGAACAAATAAAAAATGTACAAAAGAGTATCTGAATATCAGTGTGAAACAATATACATGTATAAAAATCTGCAGTATAATGGATGATCACAACAGGATCAATATATACCAAATGTCTCAAAATATATCAGAAGTACAAAATCAAGACTGATTGCCACCCTCTCCCTGATCTGGAGGAGGAGGAGGTGGTACAAAAGGAGTTGGTGGAGGCATTGCCCCCTTAGGCTACTATACTATATGAGAATAAGAAGAAGCTCTCTGTCTCTCTGGAACTGCAGTATGATACAAACCAAAATAATATGCATCTCTCTGACCCTGGTGTGTTGTTGTATGGGTCTGTTTATCTCTCTCTTCTTTCAATCGCTCAAGTTGTACATCTTTGTCTACCAAAAATGCCTCTAAATTAGTAAATCTTGCTATGAGCTGCTCACACTCTCGCTAGCACTGAGATAAACTATCACCATCCCTGCCAGATCCTTTCTCTGTATCTCTAGGTGGACCTTGTCCACTAGGTACCTATCTTTGGGGTCTCTACTACTGTCTCAGCTGATCTTTAGTAAGTAAAGGACCAGGATCTCTCTGTAGAGGCATGAACCTAAACTGAGTCCATTTTCCCTCTACACTGCCGCTGGCGCCCACTGCCCCACCACCCCTGTCATCCACACCATCATCTCCATCATTTGGAGGTGGGCACCTACCATATCTCCCTCTATCTCTACCCCCACCTCTTCAGCCTCTCTGGGCTCCACCTCATCCTCTGACTAATTTTTCATCTGCGAGATCATAATATAAGGGATCCTCTTTGTGAGGAATGGCCTCATCAGGAGCTGTGAATCTTAGGAATGGATACTGTAGCATATGGGTGAGATACCTATCAGAATAACCTGCATCAATAATCTCTAGAAGAAGGTCTCACCCAACTAGAACCATCTGACACATAGCCTACTATATGGTCTCATATACCAGCTGGGCTCCCCAAAGTGGCTCCTCATCACAAATCTTAGAATATACTACCATATCCTGACATCTGCCCTATACTCAGCCATACTATCTCAGAACCTGTATAATGACAAACCACTCTACAATGTAGCAATTCCATCCAATAAAGTACCTTCTCTAAAATAAATACGACATCTGCCGCCTATCTATGGCCCACTCCTCCCAATAAAGTTATGATCGCCAAATCACAACTGCCATATCATCAAATAAACGATGCCAGTAATTTTCCTTGCCCAGATGGGGCTACTGAATCCATCTAGAGTACATATATACATATGAATATTGTACTACTCACTACCTATCAACAATAAGATGTGTCACAGGGATATGCTCCTAGGCCCAAATCTATAAAACTAAAATCCCTACAGTCATGCTATAGGAATACTGATAAACAATCTCATGAAGCTCTCTATATATGTGGGAAAAAATAAAGCTACCCAACTCGAATCTGTGAGATGCTCCAATCATCTTCTCTCACATGTCTACCTAGCCACACATGAAACCATTGTATCCCCTATCAGGCATGAGGATGCCTTTGATCAATTTGGTGAGATATATAGGTAGATGATCATAATGATCGCAGATATAGTCCCAGGTCAAATATCGCCGCACTATGGTCTAATCTTTGAAGTATCTCTGTACTGACGCAATAGTTGTAGAAGAACAAGACTCAAACTATACCACCTATTGGGAGATGAAAGGTGTTATACTCTGAATGTCATCTCTCAGAAAGTGCACTCAATAATCGCCAATTCACCCTGATATAAGGTAAATCTATAAGAGACGCTAATCCTACTCGAGCTATGATCTGTAGCTCCAAATCTATCAAAGATCATGATAAAGCAAGGACCCGACCTAGATAAGGACCTCAGAAAGAAACAACCTCGAAGTCAATCTGTCAAACAGACAACACATACAAGTTCAATTCAGTGTTTTCACTAAGGCAATTAAGAAGAAAAACTATCAGATAAGTAATTTTAGCCTTCAGAAGGAGACAAATAGTAAAAAATAGAAAGAACTTAAATCCTAAACCATAAATGATTCTATTTTTACGGGCTGCAACCCTTTTTACGGGATGTGAGACAAGATTTTTGGTATGCGATGGGGCATATAGGAAATGATCATGTTTTAACAGGATGTGACATGGGCCGCAAGGTGCGATCCTATTTCAACATGATGCAAAAATCTTCCAAGCTTCACAAAAATTATCCCATGTTATACAAAACTAGAAAATAGGGTGCAATCCAGGAATTCCAGGATGCCACACATGATTTTTGGTAAAAAATAGGATGCGACGCAGGATCAACCAGACGCGATCCCATATATAGGGTGCGATGCATAATTAAAATCCCTATAACTCTTGCAAAAATTGACAAAAATAGAAACAAAAAACATGGAAAGGTAGGTTTTGAGGTACTCACTAGCAATGTGTAATCGGTCGGGTGCTGATACCAACAAGAGAGATCAAATTGATGTTTCTCCTTAGGGACCACCATATTCTCTCTAGAGCTCTGAAATTACTAAAGGTAAAAGTGAAAATGAATGGGTAAAAAGTAAATTTTGGGATATATATTAAACTTTTTGAGCTATTTAGAAGCTCTAGAACTTCTCCCAAACTATAAAAATTCCATTTTGTTCCTTTCTGATCTATCGGGAACAAAATTGAATGCGCAGACGATGTTTTCAACAACATAGTACATATTTTGTGATAGTTTTCCAAAAATGTAGAATTGTTATACATGTTCTGAAAATGATTTGAAGACTTTACGCAATCAGTTTTCTGGGTTCTCTATCATCAAATTGTACATTATTTATCAAAATATTTGTCATACATCATTTTATCAGACTCAAAACTCATATTTTCACGTAGTTAAATTGGTAAAATTATTTTTTCTCTTAAAGACACTTTCGCTTCTTCATTTCTTCTAATTGATTCTTTCTTAATTTAATCGATCAGTTCAAGTGATATATCATTCTAAAGAGGTATTTTTATTATATTTCCTTTGATTTCATTCCTGAGGGGGCCTGATCACACTTAAATCAATCAAATTCTTGCTCAAAAAGCATTAAAATGACTTCTTTATCAAAAGACTAAGGGCATGGCAGTTTCCCTCGACTAAGTCGGGACTGTTGGATGGAAGGATTCGGTTCTCACAACCTGGATATATTATGTCTACATATTCTCAAATATTTATTAAGCTCCTAGTAGCTTCATACTAACATCCGTTTGATCAAGTTCAAAGTCAGTATTATCAATTCTTGTTTGACAATCAAGTTCAGAATTCATACCTCGGAGCTCCTAGCAGCTTCATACTGACCTTCACTTGATCAAGTTCAGTTTTATTATTATTGATTCTCATTCAAAAATCAAGCTCAAAATTGGTATCTTCAAGCTCTTTTTTAACCTTTGTTCGATCAAGTTCAAATTCAATACTACCAGTCTTAGTTCAATCAAGTGCGAGATTGATCTCATCAAACATTTTGTTCGATCAAGTGTAGAATTCTCAAACTTCCTGAAATCAACATAAAAACTTTATTTGAATACATGCACTTCTCACACATCAATTCAAAGAGGGGAAAATGTAACCACCTTAATTTGGTCTGCTTTGACCATAGACCGTATTTTCCCTAAGTGTGATTGTAACGCCTCGCTAGGGAACCTAAGAGAGATTAACCTAGAACATGATACTATGTTTGCTGAATAAGTTTTTTTCTAAAGTTTACATAAAGAGACATACATTAATGGGAATAAAATACCATTTATACACATGTCAAACAATCACATAGATTAAATGACTCAAGGGTTCCATGATGTTGAATTACATAAAGTAAAACACAACTAATCATATAACAAAAGATTCCATTTGAATAGATATAACAAATACAACTTACAAAAAAATAATTACAATCCTCATGGATAACCACGAAACCACCATAAACTCACACCCACTACACATGTTGTAGGGCATGTGGTAGTCACTCTAATCTACTTAATATACAATATCCAGATTAGGTATCACATGCGATACTCTAATACAAGATTTACAATAAATGATAAGTACATAACCATAATAATGAAGAACATAAATAGTTCATCTGCAAAGGACCATTAAGCACCTAGTAAAGAGAAATCAAATCTCAATGGGTAAAGAATCACTACCACCCATCTGTGTGGAACCACAAAGGTCCACCCTACCATGCTGAGGAGATAACAACAAACCCCACTCAGATATCCAAAACCAATAAGGAAATAACCATTAAGCAAGGGATGCTGATAGCTCTCTAATCCAGGCATACTATAAATCATGAAAGGTAAGACTCACTAATCCAAAGGTAATTGATAAACGTAGGAAATCTAGACTATGCGTAGGAAGGTGTCATCATGTACGTCTAACCCTTAAGTTTTTTCCTAGAAATCCCAATGGATCCCGACACTTAAGTGACCATACATGGCCATCAATGACCTCTCAAAATGAAAAGGCCACCAACTATTCCAGAACCAACACCTCCCAAGGGGGAAAGCATTATCTCATCCTCCATCTCAGTCTCTACTAGCACTCAAGCATGGGTGAGGAGAAGCATATCTTATTAGTTCATTTTATGATCTCTCAGTTATACATTAAGTTATCACTTATTAAGTTCACTTATAATAAGCAATCCGAGTAGTCACTTACGGACATAGAACTTATTGCAAGCCACCCCCTACTACACATCTAGGTAACCTACCCTAGGCTCATAGATCCTACATGGATCTAGCATAGGTCGAAACCTAAGTATACACAATGTAGTATCCCACACATAATAAGAATGGTCACAAAGAGGTACATAGTCAGATAATATAATCGAAGGCTTACATGGTTAGTTGAGGGTAATCACATGGAGCACACATGCCACATCATAAACATAAATGTAAAATACCCCCCAGCCTCTGTATACATACTAGGCAATCTAAAACCCAGATACCCGATGCATATAGATAAATACATAAGGAATGGAGACAACATCACATGATGCAGAATTTGTCAATAAGTTTACACTTCTACTTTTAACAATAAAAGAAATAGATTTCATCGTAAAAAAACTACTCCCAAAAGACTAGTATTCAAAAGCTAATTAAATTAACTAAATTAATTGATTTAGAACCTTTACCTATATAACACTAAATCAATTGAATCCTCTTGTATTAATTTATATCAAATCAAGACTTAATACATCATTTACTAGCCTAATTAATCTACCATTATAACCTCGTTATAAAAGTAAATAATTAGCTAATAAAACATGTAATTTAAACCAATTAAACATTTAAGTTAAATTAACTAGTTTAAATAAATAAATTTAAATAACTCTCATTCATAAACGTAACTATATACATAAAAACATCTTAAATACCCCTTAATTTTAAATATTAATAAAACTAATTTAAATAAACCAATTTTAATTAATAATAAAATCTATTTAAATAACTAATTTTTCTTTAAATAAAAAAAACTAATTTAAATAAACAAATTCCACATAGTAATTAAAAACTAATTTAAATATATTAATTTCAAAAAAATAAATAAAAACAATTTTAAAAATTAATAATAAACATCTTTTATAAATTTTAATATATTTAAATTTACATTGAATCAATTATATATAAAAAAAACTAAAGATTTTTTTTTTAAAACAAAACAATTTCGGAGATGGCCCAAAATGTATCTTTTTTTTAACAAAATTTTCAAAAATGGAAATATATAAATACATTCCTTTTTTTTTTGTCTTTTTCTTATTTCGTCCACTGGTGAACTTTTAATTTTGACTATATTTTTTTTTACAGTGAGCATCATTTTTTCAAAACAATTAAATTTTCCAAGGAATAATTTCAAAGGAAGGATTTTTTTTTTTGCTACTATAGTCTCTACTATAGGGAGATTAATTTTCTTGATTTCTAGGTCTTCCCATGCATATTTTTCCTCTAAATTTTGGCAGCATAACCCTACTGTGCCAAGTTTACATATTTTTTAAAAAATATAGATCTAGGGCTTTCTAAGATACCCTTTTAAAGAAAATACATAAAAAGACCTAATTATGGAAATGTAAGTGATCTCAAACACATAGAAAGCATAAAATTACACAAATTGATTTTACAAAGAGGTTTTTAAAAAACCGTACCTTAAATCCACTAAAAATTGACAAAGGAGATTTGTGAGAAAATGAAGAATCCCGAAGCCTCCGAAATCAATTTTGAATGTAGATCTAGAACCACGAAGTCTCCCAAGCCAAGATCTCCACAAATCCTCAAGCTCCAAGCACACACAAAATTTAGCAAAATTGCAAGACAACAAGACACACAAATGCTCTCCAAAATTCTTCTCCCAAAAATGTCTTCACAAAAAACCTATTATGAGAGAATGAGAGGAGAATTCTCTTAAAGAGAATCAACTTTCCCGAATTATGCAAACCATCATGACAACACACCAGTTAACCCCTAAAAGGACTCAACTCAAAATTGAAAGTAAATAATATTTATTAATTAAAATATCTATTTACTTACACAACTCAACTTTGACTAATTAAACCAAGTTGCATTTTGAATCCAAACTCATTTTCAATAATTAACTTGTATAAATAATTAATTAAAATATATATTAAATAGATTAAATATTTAAAGCACACTTATCCATGCAATTAAATATTTAATTATTTAAAAATGCATAAAAGCTAATATAATTCAATTTCCAATTTAAATATTCAATTAAATTTCAATATTCAATAATTTGCAATATAATTAATTTTCCAATTAAACATAAATATTTAATTAATTTTCAATTAATTAAATACTCTATATTTAATAATTAATTTAAATAATAATCAATTTCACAAATACATGATAAATCACACAATATCACAACACTCAACTGAAATCACCCAAAATCAACCCAAACACATAACAAGATAGAATCCACGCATTTACGTCAACTAGACGAATCCGGGTAGGGTAGTCAAACTGATACTCGTCCAATAGTTAGGACAATAGGTTTAGGTTAGGGTTTTGGATCTGTATGTTACCTCCCCTCTTTACCATCGAAATGAATATATGGGCATGCTCACTCCTGCTAATTCAGGGAAGACGATGCCCTGTACCTGCAATCCTATCATCAAAAGAACACGCATGTACATCCAATATAATATTGCAAAAAATGATAGGGATCGATCGAGCGTGTGGATCTTGCAAGTAAGTAACTACATCTCCTTCCTCTATGACAACAACACATCAACAAGTACATCAACATATAAGATAACCATACACATGCAAGTATGGGGTAAGTACATCCTAATATGAAATCAACATATAATAATCATCATGATAATATCATCACATCTATCTATGCATATGATAAATCTATAAATAACATAATCCAAAATCACCATCAAATGAAACAATAATAGTTCACATGAAATGTAGTCTAAAATAATTCGGCCAATCAACTGAAATAAGTGCCTAAAAGAGTATGACATCAAAACTGAAAGCAAACTATGAGTGGGTATTACATCCACCCCCCTATGATTAGCCTTACTCCTGGAAGCCTAAAAGAAATAGGGATATAACTCCCATAATCAAGAAGAATCCTAATGAGTCACATAAGACTCAACATGCAGATCCCATAGGACCCTTCCCTACTCTCTGATTCGAACTCTGAGGGTTATTCCTTGCTATAGGAACCTGAAAGCCAGCTGCAGGTCCTCTACTTATAGACTCACTCATAGGAGGATGATAATCAAAGGCTGCATATAATCCATGAGATCTACCAACCTTCCCAACTATAGGTTTGAAAGTCGCAGGTCTCTGTTCAGAAAACTGAGAAGCATGTTGTGGACAATTCACTACAATATGCCCAAATTGCCCACATGTGAAACAAGACCCTCTACTACCACCTCCTCTAACTGAAGGTGCAGTAGAATACTGAAAACCATCTCTATTGAAACTCTATTGCATGCTCTACATAGGCTTACTAAACTGATTGCGCCTGGCGCGTGGGCCACCACGAGAATCCCTAGAGTGAGTACCACTGCTCTAACTATGTGGAGAAGACACCTTCTACTGCAAGTTCTGATTACCCACAAAGAAATTAGGGGGTTCCTTAAAGTTCCCAGTCCCTCGAGACTGATTACCTCTAACCCTAGAACTAGATACACCACCTATAGGAGCACCCAACTGACCACCACCATGACCTAAGGCCAAGTTAGCCTCTGCAAGAGTGGCTTTAATAACCGCAGCTAGGAGGGTAGTAGGCTCAAAGAGATTTACAGCCCCCACAATGTGAGCATTAAGCCCTCACACAAAGTGCTGCATCATAAGTGTAGAGTCCTGACTATATCCTATATATTGTTTGAGCTCATAAAAATGATGCTCATACTGCTCAACGCTCAATGTCAACTGCCTCAAGTTATGGAACTCATCAGCCCTTTGCTATCTCCACTAATCAGAAAGAAATCTCTCTCTAAAGTTCTCAAGAAAGAGTTCCCATGTAACAATGTCCATATGAAGACCCAGCTTATCCTACTTTATCTTCCACCAAATAGCTACAAAGTGTGATAGCTGCATCACAACATATCTCACTTTAGTATTGCTACTAAAGGCGTGCATAGAGAAGATCCTGTCTAAGGCTATGAGCCAAGTCTCAGCCTCCAAACTAGATCCCTGCCCATCAAAAGGAATAGGCTTCCCCCTCGTCAGGTCCCTCATGTGGTTTGGTTCCACAACGTCAGGGTCCACTGTAATGTTCCTCCTACGAGGGCTCCTAGACCTCTCCCTCTATTTATCCTCTATATTAGAGTGATGGGGTACATCCTGATTTGCTCTGATCGGCTCAGGAAGACGATTCAAGATCACCTAAAGCATCTTTCTAGTGTCAAGTCCCCCAGACTCATCCCGACTCTCCCTTCTCTGATCATCTCTATCTTGATGCTGACTAACCTCCTACCTAACACTCGTGGAGGGGCTAGAATTCCTACCTCTCCCACAGGAAACAAAACCACCTCTGCCATGGCCTCTAGCGGCTCTTGTTTCAGGCATGATTCCTGAAACAAACATAGATAGATACAAAACTCACCACATAGCTTTAATCATAAACTAAAGAATAAAAATAGCCATAAAAAAATAATCTAAACACAATAGTGTTGTATGTCTATGTTTTAGTTTTAAGTTCAAGCTAGACACAACCTAATGAGCGTACAATTCCCAGGGTTCGCAGTGTAGAAACTAGGGCTCTGATACCAAATGTAACACCCTGCCAGAGAACCCAAGAGAGATTAACCTAGAACATGATACTATGTTTGGTGATTTTTTTTTCTAAAGGTTACTTAAAGAGTTATACATTAATGTAGAAGCAAATACCATTTATACATATGTCAAACACTCACATAGATTACATGACTCAAGGGTTCCATGACGTTGAATTACATAAAGTAAAACACAACTAACCATTTAATCTCTCATGCATTTTCAATTAAACACTTTGCTTTGATATTATAAAGTTGAGTTATGCATGTGCTTTAAGTGAAAATTAAAAATAAAGAAATTATTTTAATTAATAATTAGATAATTTATATTCCCTTTAGTTTTTTCACTTTTTGAAAACCTAATTGCTTGGTTTTTTATATCTTTGGATTGAAAACCATTTTGGGAGATTATTCAATCAAGGGAGAAAGGAAAATCAGGTGATGAAGGATTTGTGAAAGCTTGAGAGCATTTTGGAGCACATTTAAATTTTTTTTTTCTTGGATTTGTGGATTTTGTTCCTCTTATCAGTTATTGAGGTAGGATCTTGTTCATGTCACTTCTAGCTTTTGGATCCCCGTCTTCCATGCATCCGAAAAGCTAGGATCCTTTGTGTGATCTTCCTTGTTTGATTATTGTGTGGTTTATTGATTTAAAATTTAAGAAATATGTTCTTGTTTCAATTTTGTATTTTTCTTCAAATTTGCATGTCAGATTTGTGCTTGTGAGCATACAGATTTTATTTTTTGGTGTTAGTTGCAAAATAAGCATTAGGGTTTTCATGTGGAAATGAATTTGTTCAAAATTGCCTTTAGGGTTTCAATTTGGAAAAAATATCATTTTTAAAAAAAATAGATGATTATTGTCAAGAAAGGGTTTAACCCTTAGATATGTGAATATCTTACCTTGAAAGTGGAAAATTCACTTTTGTCATGTTCTTGCCAAAATTGGGTCCAGATTTGCATGAAAACAAAACAATTGAGTTAAAATTGCATGCTTGAGAAATAAACTCTTCTTGAAAATAAATTAAAATATTAGAGTTAGAATGTCTCTTGATATTATCAATTTGCATGCTTAAAAGAAAGAAAACTCTTCTTAAAAAAAATAAAAATATTAAATTAGACATTTTTCTTATTTTTATCAATTGACATGCTTAGAAAATCCTTTTAAGGAAATAAAGAGTTATTATTAAATTTAGAATATTTCTCTTGTTTGCATCAGATTGCATGTTTTATTATTTAAGTAATTTAATATTATTGCATGTAAATATAAAATGAGGATAAATGCATGTTCTCTTTTATTATAAAAATTAATTAAATAAATTTTTAAAAAAAATAAGTATTTATAAGATATATTTATTTGGATGTTATTTAAGAAAGATTTATTTATTTGTATTAAAATAATTCTTGTTGGAATTTGCATGCAATAGTATTCTATTTTTAGAAATTATATTTTTTTTTTTTAAAAAAAAGATTTTTTTTGAAATTTGCATGCAATAGTATTCTATTTTTAAAAATTATATTTTTTATAAAAAAGAAAAAAAAAGAAAATTTAGAATTCTCATGGAGTGGTATTCTATTTTTAGAAATTATATTTTCAAAAAAAAAAGTTTACTTGTAATTATATTTGGTTTTTTAGTAATTATTAAATAGATTAATTTATATGAGGTGGATTTTATAAATTGGTCTATATAGGTTTGATGTGTATTTTCTTTAAAAAATTGAATTATATTGTTGATAGTAATTTTATCAGATAAACTAATTTGCATAGTGTTACTATAAATGAGTTTATCACTGAATGTTATTGACTTTCTGGAATCGTACTCATTATGTGATGATGTGTCTTCTGAGTGACTAATTAAAATATTGTGTGTTTCTTTCCCTTTTACGATACTGCTATGTGTCGGTTGTCTGTGGGGATTAGTTTTCTATCAGGGGGTAAAACCAGAGGTTTGGATTTTCTGTCTCTATGATGTTTTGTATGCTTCAGTGCATCTTCATGTTGTTATCAATTTTGGGTCTCAATTTTTTCTACCCAACCTGGTTGTTGATCTTATCTATGTGATCATGTGATAGTACTTTATGTGGTGTTGGTTAATTGAGAACCAATAGTTCTTGTATAAGCAACAACCAGATTTGAGATTTTTGATCTTGTTTTGATATTCTTTATGAATCTCTGAGGGTCTATCCCTATACGAACATGAATCAGTGATGAGATTTTTGATATACCTTTGTGATGTTCCTGTGTGAACCTAGGGTAGGTTATCTAGTTGTATAGTAGGAGGTAGCTTGCAATAAGTATCGGAGCCCACAAGTGGCTGCTAGGATTTGCTTATTGTAAGCAATGGTAACAAGTGATAACATAATTAATCTAATTAGGATTCCCTAGTATTAAAATAATAAGATTAATGCCTCACCCATAATTAAGCACTAGTATAGGCTAAGATGGAGGATGAGATGATGCTTTTCCTCTTTCGAGGTGCGGGTTCGGGCATCATTAGTGATCTTGTCTGTTTGAAAGGTCATTAATGCCATGTATGGTCACTTGGGTGCCGGAATCCATTAAGGGATTGTCAGGACTTAACTCAAGGGTAGACGTACATGATAACACCTTCCTATATACAACTTAGGTTATCCTATGTGTGTCAGTACCTCTGGTGTTGTTTAGTGTTCCTTGTTATGGTTTAGAGTGCTTCTAGGATCTTCCTACACTTTTCTTATGACAATTGTATCCCTTTGATGTTTACATTCTTATTGTATACCCGTGTGTGTGGGCTTGTTATTATCTCCCCAGCACGGTAGGAGTGGACCTTTGGTTCTATGTGGTCAGATGGTAGTGATTCTTATTACCATTGAGATCCGACGTTCGCCTTCATGCTTTGATGATCCTTGTTGCAGTTCTTCTATCTTCTTATTCTTTTGGAAACTTGTTCAGTTTCATGAGATGTATACTTGTACCATATGTGTATTTTGGTTGACATCCTTTAGAGGATGTATTGTATTACTATGTATCATTGCATACCCTACGACATGTACAGTGGATGTTGATTCAGTTGTATATGTAGTCTTATTATGTTGAGATGTATATTATTGGATTCAGTTGATGTATCCTTTATGTTTTGTACTTTATAGTTGTTCATCGTAGATTAGTTTTCTTAAGTAATTCTACGTCAAGGAACCCTCAAGTTTTGTAACCGTTGTTGGGTTGTACTTATGTGCATGTCGTGTTATCTCATGTGTTGCTTCTGCGTTGTTAACATTATTGTTTATAAACATTTAAATTTTTTTTATTCCATTAGCTTGGTCGCATGTTAGGTTAGCTCTCTTGGGTTCCCAGACGGGGCATTACACAATCTAAAACCCAGATACCCAATGCATAGAGATAAATACATAAGGAATGGAGACAACATCACATGATGCAGAATTTATCAATAAGTTTACACTTCTACTTTTAACAATAAAAGAAATAAATTTCATCATAAAATAATTACTCCCAAAAGACTAGGATTCAAAATCTAATTAAATTAACTAAATTAATTGATTTAGAACCTTTACCTATATAACACTAAATCAATTGAATCCCCTTGTCTAAATTTATATCAAATCAGAACTTAATACGTCCTTTACTAGCCTAATTAATCTACCATTATAACCTCGTTATAAAAGTAAATAATTAACTAATAAAACATGTAATTTAAACCAATTAAATATTTAACTTAAATTAACTAGTTTAAATAAATCAATTTAAGTAAATCTAATTCATAAATGTAACTATATACATAAAAACATCTTAAATACCCCTTAATTTTAAATATTAATAAAACTAATTTAAATAAACCAATTTTAATTAATAATAAAATCTATTTAAATAACTATTTTTTCTTTATATAAAAA
>MU225054.1:560408-590701 GCA_018584345.1 Thuja plicata
AAATTCTAATATATTTAAATTTACATTGAATCAATTATATACATAATTTTTTTTTTAAAACAGTTATAAAAGACTGAAATTTTTTTTTTAAAAAAAGTAAAAAAAACAAATATCATATGGGGGAGGCGGGCCCCATGCGCCCCCCTCCTTAATCACCGCAGCACAAGGCCCATGGTCGGTGCCATGACTGACGATGATAGTCACAAGCACTGTGGGTACCATGCCATGCACGACTACCCACGGTGCCGCCTGCCGCCTGCAGCATGGCCCGCCAGCCCCTTGGCTATGCAGTATCCGTGGGTGAAGCCCACCGGCCCCCAACTAAAGAATTAAAAAAATAATAATAATAATTTCGGAGATGGCCTAAAATGTATTTTTTTTTAACAAAATTTCTGAAAACAGAAATATAAAAACACATTCTTTTTTTTGTCTTTTTCTTATTTCATCCATTGGTGAACTTTTAATTTTGACTGTATTCTTTTTAGAGTGAGCATCATTTTTTCAAAACAATTAAATTTTCCAAGGAATAATTTCAAAGGAAGGATTTGTTTTTGCTACTATAGTCTCTACTATAGGGAGATTAATTTTCATGATTTCTAGGTCTTCCCATGCATATTTTTCCTTCAAATTTTGACAGCATAACCCTACTGTGCCAAGTTTACATATTTTTTAAAAAATATAGATCTAGGGTTTTCTAAGATACCCTTTTAAAGCAAATACGTAAAAATACCTAATTATGGAAATGTAAGTGATCTCAAGCACATAGAAAGCACAAAATTACACAAATTGAATTTATAAAAAGGTTTTTAACAAATCTTACCTCAAATCCACCAAAAATTGACAAAGGAGCTTTGTGAGAAGATGAAGAATCCCGAAGCCTCTGAATCTAATTTTGAATGTACATCTAAAACCACAAAGTCTCCCAAGCCAAGATCTCCACAAATCCTTAAGCTCCAAGCACACACAAAATTCAGCAAAATTGCAAGACAACAAGACACACACAAATGCTCTCCAAAACTCTTCTCCCAAAAATGCCTTCACCAAAAACCTATTATGAGAGAATGAGAGGAGAATTATCCTAAAGAGAATCAAATTCTTCAAATTATGCAAACCATCATGACAACACACCAATTAACCCCTAAAAGCACTCAACTCAAAATTGAAAGTAAATAATATTTATTAATTAAAATATCTATTTACTTGCACAACTCAACTTTGACTAATTAAACCAAGTTAAATTTTGAATTCAAACTCATTTTTAAAAATTAACTTGCACAAATAATTAATTAAAATATATATTAAATAGATTAAATATTTAAAGCACACTTATCCGTGCAATTAAATATTTAATTATTTAATAATGCATAAAAGCTAATATAATTCAATTTCCAATTTAAATATTCAATTAAATTCTAATATTCAAAAATTTGCAATATAATTAATTTTTCAATTAAACGTAGATATTTAATTAAATTTCAATTAATTAAATGCTCTATATTTAATAATTAATTTCAATAATAATCAATTTCACAAATACATGATAAATCACACAATATCACAACACTCAACTGAAATCACCCAAAATCAACCCAAACACATAACCGGACAGGATCCACAGATTTACGTCAACTAGACGAATCCAGGTAGGGTAGTCAAACTGATACTCGTCCAATAGTTAGGACAATAGGCTTAGGTTAGAGTTTTGGATCTGTATGTTACCTCCCCTCTTTACCATTGAGATGAATATACGGGCACACTCACTCCTGCCAATTCAGGGAAGACGATGCCCTGTACTTGCAATCATGTCATCAAAAGAACACGCATGTACATCCAATATAATATCGCAAACAATGATAAGGATTAGTCAAACATGTGGATCTCGCAAGCAAGTAACTGCGTCTCTATCCTCTACCACAACAACATATCAACAAGTACATCAACATATAAGATAACCATACACATGCAAGTATGGGCTAAGTACATCCTAATCTAAAATCAACATATAATAATCATCATCATGATAATATCATCACATCTATTTGTGCATATGATAAATTCAGAAAAATTATAATCCAGAATCACCATCAAATAAAACAATAATAGCTCACATGAAATATAGCCTAAAAGAGTTCGGCCAATCAGCTGAAATAACTGCCGAAAAGATTACGACATCAAAACTAAAAGAAAACTATGAGTGGGTATTACATCCACCCCCTAGGATTAGGCTTACTCCTAGAAGCCTGAAACAAATAGGGATATAACTCCCATAATCAAAAAGCATTCTAATGAGTCACATAAGACTCAACATGAAAATCCCATAGGACCCTTCCCTGCTCTCTGATTTGAACTCTGAGGGTCATTCCCTGCTATAGGAACCTGAAAGCCAGTTGTAGGTCCTCTACTCGTAGACTCACTCACAAAAGGATGATACACTAGAGGATGATAATAAAAGGCTGCATATACTCCATGAGATCTACCGACATTCCCAACTTTAGGTTTGGAAGTCGTAGGTCTTTGTTCAAAAAACTGAGAAGCATGTTGTGGACAATTCATTGCAATATGCCCAAATTTCCCACATGTGAAACAAGCCCCTATACTACCACCTCCTCTTACTGAAGGTGCACTAGACTACTAAAAACCATCTCTATTGACACTCTGTTGCATGCTCTATAGAGGCTGACTAAACTGATTGCGTCTAGCATGTGGACCACCATGAGAATCCCTAGAGCGAGTACCACCACTCTGACTATGTGGAGAAGACAACTTCTGCTGCAAGTTCTGATTACCCGCAAAGAAATTAGGGGGTTCCTTAAAGTTCCCAGTCCTTCGAGACTGATTACCTCTAACCCAGAACCAGATGCACCACCTGTAGGAGCACCCGACCGACCACCACCATAAACTAAGGTCAAGTTACCCTCTGCAGGAGTGGTTTTAATAATCATAGGTCAGAGGGTAGTAGGCTCAAAGAGATTTATATCCCCCACGATGTGAGCATTAAGCCCTCGCACAAAGTGCTATATAATAAGTGCAGAATCCTGACCGTATCCTACATACTGTTTGAGCTCATAAAAATGATGCTCATACTGCTCAACAGTCAATGTCACCTGCCTCAAGTTATGGAACTCATCGGCCCCCTATTGTCTCCATTGATCATAAAGGAATCTCTCTCTAAAGTTCTCAAGAAAGAGTTCCCATGTAACAATGTCTATATGAAGACCCATATTATCCTCCTTGATCTTCCACCAAATAGCTGCAAAGTGTGACAACTGCATCATGACATATCTCGCTTCAGTATTTCTACTAAAGGGGTACATAGCGAAGATCCTATCTAAGGCTATGAGAAAAGTCTCAGCCTCCAAAGAAGATCCCTACCCATGAAAAGGAATAGGCTTCCCTCTCGTCAGGTCCCTCATGTGGTTTGCTGTCACTACGTCAGGGTCCACTGTAATGTTCCTCCTACGAGGGCTCCTAGACCTCTCCCTCTATCTCTCCTCTATATGAGAGTGTTGTGGTATATCCCAATCTACTATGATCGGCTCAGGAAGATGATTCAGGATCGCCTGAAGCATCTATCTAGTGTCAATTCCCCCGGACTCATCTTGAATCTCCCTTCTCTAATCATCTCTATCCTAATGTTAACTAACCTCCTGCCTGACACTCATGGAGGGGCTAGAATCCCTACCTCTCCCACGGGTAGCAGACCCACCTCTGCCATAACCTCTAGGGGCTCTTGTTTTAGGCATGGTTCCTGAAACAAACACAGATAGATACAAAACTCACCACATAGTTCGAATCATAAACTAAAGAATAAAAATAACCATAAAGCAATAATATAAAACAATAGTGTTGTATGTCTATGTTTTAGTTTTAAGTTCAAGCTAGACACAACCTAATGGGCATACAATTCCCATAGTTTGTAGTGTAGAAACTAGGGCTCTGATACCAAATGTAACACCCTGCCAGGGAACCCAAGAGAGATTAACCTAGAACATGATACTATGTTTTCTGAATAATTTTTTTTTCTAAAGTTTACATAAAGAGACATACATTAATGCGGAAGCAAATACCATTTATACACATGTCAAATACTCACATAGATTACATGACTCAAGGGTTCCATGATGTTGAATTACATAAAGTAAAACATAACTAACCATATAACAAAAGATTCCATTTGAATAGGTATAATAAATACAACTTACAAAACTATAATTACAATCCTCATGGGTAACCATGAAACCACCATAAACTCACATCCACTGCACATGTCGCAGGGTATGTGGTAATCACTCTAATCTACTTAATATATAATATCTAGATTAGGTATCACATGTGATACTCCAATACAAGATTTACAATAACTGATAAGTACATAACTATAATAATGAAGAACATAAAGAGTTCATCTGTAAAGGACCATCAAGCACCTGGTACAAAGACATCAAATCTCAATGGGTAAAGAATCACTACCACCCATCTGTGTGGAACCACATAGGTCCATCCCACCATGCTGAGGAGATAACAACAGACCCCACTCGGATATCCAAAACCAATAAGGAAATAACCGCTAAGAGAGGGATCCTGATAGCTCTTTAATCTAGGTGTACTATAAATCATGAAAGGTAAGACTCACTAATCCAGAGGCAACTGAAAAACATAGGAAATCCAGACTATGCATAGGAAGGTGTCATCATGTATGTCTAACCCTTAAGTTTTGTCCTAGAAATCCCAATGGATCTCGACACTTAAGTGACCATACATGACCATCAATGACCTCTCAAACTGACAAGGCCACCAACTATGCAAGAACCCGCACCTCACAAGGGGGCAAGCATTATCTCATCCTCCATCTCAGTCTCTACTAGCACTCAAGCATGGGTGAGGAGAAACACATCTTAGTAGTTCATTTTACGATCTCTCAGTTATACATTAAGTTATCACTTATTAAGTTCACTTACAATAAGTAATCCCAGTAGTCACTTACAGACATAGAACTTATTGCAAGCCACTCTCACTACACATCTAGGTAACCTACCCTAGGCTCACAGACCCTACATGGATCTAGCATAGGTCAAAACCCAAGTATACCCAATCCAGTATCTCACACATAACAAGAACGATCACAAAGAGGTACACAATCAAATAATATAATCGAAGGCTTATATGGTCAGTTTAGGGTAATCACATGGAGCACACACACCACATCATAAACAGAAATGTAAAACACCCCCCAGCCTATGTATACATACTAGGAAATCTAAAACTCAAATACCCGATGCATAGAGATAAATACATAATGAATGGAGACAACATCACATGATGCAAAATTTGTCAATAAGTTTACACTTCTACTTTTAACAATAAAAGAAATAGATTTCATCGTAAAACAATTACTCCCAAAAGACTAGGATTCAAAAGCTAATTAAATTAACTAAATTAATTGATTTAGGACCTTTACCTATATAACACTAAATCAATTGAATCCTCTTGTCTAAATTTATATCAAATCAAGACTTAATACATCATTTACTAGCCTAATTAATCTACCATTATAACCTCGTTATAAAAGTAAATAATTAGCTAATAAAATATGTAATTTAAACCAATTAAACATTTAAGTTAAATTAACTAGTTTAAATAAATCAATTTAAATAGATCTTATTTATAAACGTAACTATATACATAAAAACATCTTAAATACCCCTTAATTTTAAATATTAATAAAACTAATTTAAATAAACCAATTTTAATTAATAATAAAATCTATTTAAATAACTATTTTTTCTTTATATAAAAAAAATAAATTTAAGTAAACAAATTCCACATACTAATTAAAAACTAATTTAAATATATTAATTTCAAAAAAATAAATAAAAACCAATTTTAAAAATTAATAATAAATATCTTTTATAAATTCTAATATGTTTAAATTTACATTGAATCAATTATATATAAAAAAAACTTTTTCAAACAGTTATAAAAGACTGAAAACTTTTTTTTTTTAAAAAGTGAAAAAAAAAAATCATATGGGGGAGGTGGGCCCCACGCGCCCCCTTCCTTAATCACCGCGGGCACAAGGCTCATGACCGGTGTTGTGACTGGCAGTGACAGTCACGGTCACTGTGGGTGTCGTGTCATGCATGGCTCCCCACAGTGTCGGGTGCCGCCTGCAGCACGGCGCGCAAGCCCCTTGGCTGTGCGGTACCCGTGGGTGGAGCCCACCGGACCCCACTAAAGATTTTTTTTTTTTATAATTTTTTTTAAAACAAAACAATTTCGGAGATGGCCTAAAATGTATCATTTTTTTTAACAAAATTTCTGAAAATGAAAATATAAAAACACATTCCTTTTTTTGTCTTTTTCTTATTTCGTCCACTGGTGAACTTTTAATTTTGACTGTATTTTTTTTAGAGTGAGCATCATTTTTTCAAAACAATTAAATTTTCCAAGGAATAATCTCAAAGGAAGGATTTTTTTTTTTTTGCTACTATAGTCTCTACTATAGGGAGATTAATTTTCTCAATTTCTAGGTCCTCCCATGCATATTTTTCCTCCAAATTTCAGCAGCATAACCCTACTGTGCCAAGTTTACATATTTTCTAAAAAATATAGATCTAGGGTTTTCTAAGATACCCTTTTAAAGAAAATATGTAAAAAGACTTTACTATGGAAATGTAAGTGATCTCAAACACATAGAAAACACAAAATTACACAAATTAAATTTACAAAGAGGTTTTTAACAAACCCTACCTCAAATCCACCAAAATTTGACAAAGGAGCTTTGTGAGAAGGTGAAGAATCCTGAAGCCTCCGAATCTAATTTTGAATGTACATCTGGAACCACAAAGTCTCCCAAGCCAAAATCTCCACAAATCCTCAAGCTCCAAGCACACACAAATTTTAGCAAAATTGTAAGACAACAAGATACTCACAAATGCTCTCCAAAATTCTTCTCCCAAAATGCCTTCACCAAAAACCTGTTATGAGAGAATGAGAGGAGAATTCTCCTAAAGAGAATCAACTTCCCCAAATTATGTAAACCATCATGACAACACACCAGTTAACCCCTAAAAGGACTCAACTCAAAATTGAAAGTAAATAATATTTATTAATTAAAATATCTATTTACTTGCACAACTCAACTTTGACTAATTAAACCAAGTTGCATTTTGAGTTCAAACTCATTTTTAAAAATTAACTTGCACAAATAATTAATTAAAATATATATTAAATAGATTAAATATTTAAAGCACACTTATCCATGCAATTAAATATTTAATTATTTAATAATGCATAAAAGCTAATATAATTCAATTTCCAATTTAAATATTCAATTAAATTCCAATATTCAATAATTTGCAATATAATTAATTTTTCAATTAATTAAATACTCTATATTTAATAATTAATTTAAATAATAATCAATTTCACAAATACATGATAAATCACACAATCTCACAACACTTAACTGAAATCACCCAAAATCAACCCAAACACATAACCAAATAGGATCCATGGATTTAAATCAACTAGACGAACTCGAGTAGGGTAGTCAAACTGATACTCGTCCAATACTTAGGACAATAGGCTTAGATTAGGGTTTTGGATCTATATTTTACCTCCCCTCTTTACCATTGAGATGAATATATGGGCACGCTCACTCCTGCCAATTCAGGGAAGATGATGCCCTGTACCTACAAACCTGTCATCAAAAGAACACGCATGTACATCCAATATAATATCGCAAACAATGATAGGGATTAGTCGAATATGTGGATCTCGCAAGCAAGTAACTACGTCTCTGTCCTCTACCACAACAACACATCAACAAGTACATCAACATATAAGATAACCATACACATGAAAGGATGAGGTAAGTACATCCTAATCTAAAATCAATATATAATAATTATCATGATAATATCATCACATCTATCTATGCATATGATAAATCCATAAATAACATAATCCAGAATCACCATCAAATGAAATAATAATAGCTCACATGAAATGTAACCTAAAAGAATTTGGCCAATCAACTAAAATAACTACCTAAAAGAGTACGACATCAAAACTAAAAACAAATTATGAGTGGGTATTACAGTGATCATAACCCTAATTATGTCAAGATAATTCTTTGATTAATTGACATAATTCATTTTAATCAAATTTAATCTCCTAAGTGATCTTATCACTAAATGAAATTAATTTCCTTAGCCAATTAAATAAAATAAAATCAATTAAATAAAAAAATCAAATACATGGATAAATTAATTAATAAAAATGAATTAAATATATCCTAATTACAACTCCTTATTTACAAAAGGGAAAGTCAATTCCCTAGCCAATAAGAGTTAAATCACTTGGATCACCTCACATGGATCACCAAAGATTTAATCTCAACTCTCTTCCACTTTTAATCCTAACCTCTCATTCCTCAAATTCTTCTATAAATGGAATGAATTTTGAGCTCAATTGGCCTATAATTTGAGAATTGAAAAGCATCATTGTGCTACCCATAATCTTACAATTTGAAAGAAAACTTATGCTGCTCATATTCTTAGAGATCTTAATGCATTTTAACTCATCTTTCTTAGAAATTGCCATAATCTTTCATTTAGAGCTTTAAAATGAACTTTCCTTGAGCTTTTTAGATTAAATCCTTTAAATCTTCCATTCTAAGAATGTATATGTCACTGATTAATGCATAATCTGACGGAAAATTATGGCATTCTTCAAACTCTTAGATAGGGAGCAATAGTTTGATTTTAGTGATTGATATGCATTTTAACTCTTATTTGTCATGTTATTTCACTAATGCAATGACTTATTGAAGTGTTGTGTTGTAGCTAACATATACACAAAATAACACACATAGATTTCTGATAAAGATGAGTCATATGAGTCCATTTCCAATTTGTCAATCTCATGATTTTGACATTTAATTGATGACATATTTGATTGCTGATAAATCCAAGCCATATGAGTCCATTGGTGATTTGCGAAGCTCACAGTTTTGACATTTGATTGATTACATATTTGATCGCCATTCACATGTTGATAACTGAGTTGGTTTATTACTGAGATCTATCAATAACTGATTTTTTTTGGTGATGATTATTTTTTTCAGGTCAATTTTTTGTTTTTAGGATTTTTGATGACTTTTAAGATTTTTAAGGATTTTTTCAAGACTTTTAGAATTTCCCCCTAGTCTGGTGGACCAGTACAAACCATAGATAAGTGTTGATGCTCAAAGGGGATTGTGATTATGAAAATAAGATTGGATAGTCAATCTTGCATGCGGGGAGTACAAGCTTTGATATTTTGGAGTTCATTAATGGTGAAGTGGGATTTAAACAATTGGTACCTATTTATCAGGTTTTCACCAAGGTACCTGCCCAACAGTGCATGTTTGCCAGGTTTTCAAGAGATTTTCTATTTCTCTTTAGTTTTCTCTATTTTTTATTTTTTGTTGTCGTCAAGGTGCCTGTTTGCCAGGTTTTCACCAAGGTAACCTTTTATATTTTTTGATTTTTTTTTTTTTTTGTATTTTTTGGATATTATATAAGTGCCTTTGACCTTGAGACCTTAGGCATAGAACCCCTTGAGGTGCATGCTGTTGATATAACCTGACAGTTGATCTCTTTCTTGAGTCACTAGTTGATATGTCCCACTATTACAAGATGTGACAATGACATAGGGTCCTAGCCAACTAGGCTCAAACTTTCCTGGTTTTACCGTTTCTTCTTGGTTATTTTGATTCTCCACAAGTACAAGGTCTCCTACCTCAAAGGTTCATGGTCTAACCTTCTTGTGATGGTTTCTTCTAAGGCGATTCTGATAGCCTTGTAAGTGATTGAGTGCATTCTATCTCCTCTCATCCAACAGTTCTAGTTCATTGACTCTCTCTACTCTGTAGTCTTAATCTGAAATGATGTTCTTTAATGAGATTCTCAGGGATGGGATTTCAACTTCAAGGGGTAGGACCACCTTTGATCCATATAATAGTGAGAATGGGGTTTCCCCTATGGGGGTTCTCACACTAGTTCTATATTCCCATAGTGTGGGACTGAGCCATAAATTCCAGTCTCGCCTTGATTCATTGACTCTTTTCTTAAAGATCTTCAGGATAGTTTTGTTTGTGGCTTCATCTTGACCATTCCCTTGGCTCAAGTAAAACGAAGAGAAACCTTGTTTTATGTGGAACTGTTTGCAAAGATATTCAACATCTTAAAGGTGTACCCTGATCTGTTAGTATGGTTTGAGGGATTCCATATTGACAGATGATGTTTTTTAATATGAACATAGAGATTTTATTACTAGTGATGTAGGTGAGAGGAATGAATTCCACCCATTTAGTAATGTACTTCATTGCTGCAATGATGTACTTGTGACCATTAGAAGAGGTTGGTGTAATATTACCCACTAGGTCAAATCCCCATTTAGAAAATGACTATGGTGAAGTGATGGGATTCCCATAAATCTAACATTGTTGACACCTATGCACATATTTGTTGGCATCTGTCTCTATTGTGGACTAGTAGTATCCCATTTTGATGATCTTATTTTCCAAGCTATTGCCACCTGCATGGGCTCCACAAATTCCTTCATGTACCTCATACAAGGCTCTTTGGGATTCCATGGAAGTGAGACATTGTAAAATTGTTCCATCTAGACTTATTATATATAGAGTACTAGCGAGAAGGGAATACCTAGAGGCTTGGTGGATGAGGGACTTCTTTTGGTTCCTAGACAAGTCAGGTGGTAGGATATTGTTTTGGAGGTAATTGTATACATCATGGTACCAGGGGAATCAAGACCAACAAGGATGTATGCTGAATATGTGATTGGAGATTGATGTGTCCGTATCATTTGTTTCTCTACCAAAAATTGGAATCTAGTCTCGTTGCCTGACATGTCGATTAAGGATTCTATAGTAGCCATCACATCCACTACTTTGTTTTGAAATCTTGGCACCTACTCAAATACAATGAAATAGAATGAAGCTTGCAACCGTCGATCAGCTCTCTATATGTTATCAGTTTTTCATCTTTTGTCATATAGTCGTTGTTTACTTGGTTGATGACCAATTGTGAACCCCCATAGAATTTTAGGTTCTTGATCCTCCATTGTATAGATGTCTTCAATCCGATGACTAGAGATTCATACTTAGCTATATTTTTCATGCATGTAAAGTTGATTAGGAAGGACTTAAGGCTCACATCATTATTTGGAGTAATGAGCACTATCCCTGCTCCCACACCATGGTTTGTGTATGACCCATCAAAGAATAGTTTCCAAAGCTCTACTACTAGTTTTACTATGAGAATGGATTCATCTGGAAAGTTAGACACTATATGCTGATGAACTTGTATGGGTGTCTCTGCTAGCTGGTCCGCAATTACTTGCCCTTTGATAGATTTTCTGTCCACGTACTCTAAGTCAAACTCACTTAATATTATCACCCATTTGGTGAGCCATCCTATTAGTGTTTCTTTTCTCAATAAGTACTTCAATAGATCAATGTGTGCTATTAGCTTTGTTTGATGGCTCAAAATGTAATGTCTTAACTTTTGAGAAGCAAAGACTACTACGAGATATGAATTTTCAATTGGTGAGTAATTTAGGTCGTAGCCCACCAAAGTTCTACTAAGGTAGTTAAAAAATCTTTCTTTGCCTTGGTCATCATGTTGTGCCAAGAGAAATCCTTGTGCTGACTCAGTTGCTGAGATATGTAAAAGTAGGGGCCTACCTTGAATGGGTGGCATCAATACGAAAGACTTCAATAGATAATCCTTGAATGTTTGAAATTCTTTCTCGCATTGTTCTGTCTATATAAAGGTCACATCTTTATGCAATAGATGCTGGAATGGGTGACACTTGTCTACTAGTTGGGTGATGAATCACCTAATAAATTGAAGCCTACCTTGTAGACCCCTTAGTTGCCTTAGATTGGTTGGTGGTGGCATGTCAAGGATGGCCTTGACCTTTTTTGGGTCTACTTTGATGCCTGTATGTGACACAATGAATCCCAAAAGATTTCTAGTGGTAACCACGAATGCACACTTCTTTAGATTTAGTCTAACCTTGTATTCCTGCATTTGATCAAATATTAGTCCCAACACTTATAGGTGAGTCTCCTCGAGCATTGATTTGGCCAGTATGTCATCGACATAGTATTCCATTGTTTTATGAATTAGATCATGTAAGATCATGGTCATTGCCCTTTGATATGTTGCTCCTGCATTTTTAAGGCCAAATGGCATTATGTTCCAGCATTAAGTTCCCCAGGAACAGGTGAATGCAGTCTTGTGGACATCCTCTGGCGCAATCATGATTTTTTAATATCCCGAGAAGCTGTCCATGAGTGATAGCATTTGGTGTCCTACTATTAGATCAACTATCATGTCAATATTAAATAGAGGAAAGTCATCCTTGGGACAAGCTTTGTTTAGATCTCTAAAATCTGTGCATATGTGTATCTGACCATTATGTTTTCTTACTAGCACCAAATTGGATATCTAATCTGCATATGGAATTCGTCATATGAATCTTGCATCTAGGAGTTTCTTCAACTTTTCTTTGACAAGTAAATCGATATGCGGATGCATATTTCTCAATTTTTTCTTGATAGGTTTTGCATTTGGTAACAATGGTAGATGATGTAACACTAGATCTAGATCTAGACCTAACATGTCTGAGTAGTGTGAGTGTGATTTTATGCACCTGTTAAGAAAGACACAACACTTCAATAGATCATTTCATTAGTGAAAATAAGGGTTAGCAAAAGCGTATCAAATCACTAATATCGACCTATTGCTTCCTATCTAGGAGGAGTGTGAAAAATTACATAATAGCCCTAAGATTATGGATTTATCAGTGACATATACAACCTAGAATGAAAGATTCAAATGAAACTATATAAGATATTCAAGAAACATGTATTCTAGCTCTTAAAAATGTAGATTATAACAATGCATAATAATAGAACTAAGAAGTAATATAAATCTATGATAATCTCAACAACATAACAATTCTTACAACACTTCAAAATTAAGGGCCATTTGAGCTTAAAACTCATCCTATTTATAGAGGAAATTGAGAGTGAGAGGAGAGAGGTGTAAGAGCATTAATGGTAGATGTAAGAGGCATTAATGAGGGGAGCATTAATGAGGTATGGGTGAAGGGAATATGCATTAAATGATGAATTTATGAGAGCATTTAAGAGGCATGGTGAGGGTTTAAGAAGCATGGGTGAGGGTTTAAGGTCAAGCTTGAGAACTTTGAATTTTGGGAGTGGGTTAAATTCCTAATCATAAAATTAGGAATGTGACATCATTAGGAAGTGGGTTAGGATGAATTTAAGATTAGAAATAGGCTTAGCATGGGTGAAGGGGTTGGGATTAGTTTGAACCCAGGGTTAAGGTGGTTGAGGTAGGTTAGGTTAGAGGGAAGATTAATGAAATAAATTACATTTAATATATTCATTCAAAAATAGGGAAATTAATTATTTAAGCTTTTGATAATTAATTAGGACTATAGCCAATTAATTAGATTATTTTAGGGTAGGGGATAGGTTTTTGAAAGTGATGAGGTATATTTAGGATTTCATTTAATGCCTATTAAATTAATTATCTTATCCATGTATTTGATTTGAATTGATTTGATTAGATTGGCTAAAGCAATTAATGTAAATTAGTGATTAAATCACTTAGGAGATTAAATCTGATTTGAATGAATTATGCCAACCGATTAAAGAGTTTTTTTGAAATAATTGGGGGTATGATCACACTTAGGGAAAATAGGGTCTATGGTCTGAGAAGAAAAAATTAGGGTGGTTACATTTTCCCCTCTTTAAATTGATGTGTGGGCAACGCATTGATTCAAAGAAAGTTTTTAATGTTGACTTCAGAAAGTTTGAGAATTTCACTCATGATCGAACAAAATGCCTGATGAGATCAGTCTCACACTTGATTGAACTAAACTGATAGAATTTACTTTGAACTTTATTTTCATACAAAGGTCAATAAACAAAGATCTTAAGGATACCAATTCTGAACTTGGTTGTCATCCAAGAATTGATAATACCGACTTTGAACTTGATCGAACGAAGGTCAGTACAAAGCTGTTAGGAGCTTTAATAAGAATATAAGAAAAATTAGACATAAGATATCCAGCTTGTGAGAACCAAAGTCTTCAATCCAATAGTTCTAACTTAGTCAAGGAGTCGTCATGCCTTTAGTTTTTTTTTATAACGAAGTCATTTTTAATGCTATTTCGAGCAAGAATTTGATTGATGATAGTGTGATCATGATCGAATGAAATGCCTGATGAGATCAATCTCACACTTGATTAAATGAAACTTATAGAATTTAATTTGAACTTGATTATCGTACAAAGGTCAATATACAAAGATCTCAAGGATACCAATTCTGAACTTGATTGTCACCTGAGAATTGATAATACCGACTTTGAACTTGATCGAACGAAGGTCAATACAAAGCTGCTAGGAGATTTAAAAGAATCTGAACAAAAGTAGACATAAGATATCCATCTTGTGAGAACCGAAGACTTCAATCCAACAGTTCTAACTTAGTCAAGGAGCCGTCATGCCTTTAGTTTTGTTGATAACGAAGTCATTTTTAATGCTATCGAGCAAGAATTTGATTGATGATAGTGTGATCATGCCCCCTCGAGAAAGAAATTGAAGGAAAGAATAAAACCCCTATGTTGAATGATATATCACTTGTAGTGATCGGTTACAACGAGAAAGAATGGATTAGAAGAAGTGAAGGAATAGAAGTGTGTTTAAGAGTAAACACATAGGATCAAGTTAATTATGTGAAAATGTGAGTTTTGAGTCTGAGTAAATGATGTTTGACCAATATTTGTGATGAAATGTACAATTTTTATGATATAGAACTTGGAAAACTGATATTCGAAACATATGGAGTAATTCTGCATTTTCAGGAACTGTTGTAAAATTTTTATTGTATTGTGTAAAACAATGTCGGTGCATTCCATTTCGTTCCCGATTGATCAGAAAGGGAAAAAAATGAGTGTGAATTGTCTGGGAGGAGTTTTGGAGCTCCTAAATAGCTCAAAAAGTCTAATATATATATATATATCTCAAAAAACACTTTTTAACTATTCATTTTCACTTTCATCTTTGGCAATTTGGAGAGCTCTACAGAGAAGATGGTGGTCCCCGTGCATAGGAAATGTTTCAAGCTTGATCATTGACATTAGCATCCAACTGACTACCCACCTCTGGTAAGTACCTAAAAACCCACCTTTTGAAATTTCTAGTTTTCTATTTTATGCATTTTATGCAGGTTATAGCCAATTTAGTCCTGCGTTGCGTCCCATATTTTGTGTCACTTCTTATCAATCTCGTGTTGCTTCCATTTTTTGACCAAATTCCTGGGTCGCACCTTGCAAATCCAAGATTTCACCCTATTATGTTGCATGTTGTAAGTTTTGGTTGGTTTTGCAATTTTTTTCACACCCTATTGGAACAGGGTTGCACGCGGCATCTCATGTCACTTCCTGTGAAAATAGGGCCACATCCTGGATGCCCCATCGCATCCCAAAAATCAAGGATCACATCCAGTAAATAGGATTACACCCTATAAAAATAGTGTCATTTGTGGTTTTATAACTTAGTTAACTTCTCAGTTTGTTTATATTTGTTTGTCAAATGCCCAAAAGACTTAGCTAGTAGTATTTATGCTTAGTTGCCTTAGATAAAGTGCATTGATTTTGAATTTTTATGAAATGACTATCTGTTGATTAGGTTCCATTTGAGGTAGTTTCATTCTGGAGCCCATATCCTAACTGAGTGCTAGCTCTATCATGGTTGTTGACTACAGAAGAGCTAGAGTTAGTTGTCCGTTTTGGTTTAGCGACATTGAGGGATTTACCCGACATCAAGGTAAATCAAGGGTTGTTGACTGCTCTAGTAGAGAGATGGCATCAAGAGCACAACACCTTCCATCTCCCTACTAGAGAGATGAACTTTACACTAGAGGAGGTGTGGCAAATTTTGAGAGTTTCTGTGATGGACTGAGAGGTCCAGTTTGACTCTACTTCTGTGACATCCATTACTACTGCCCAATGATTCTTTCAGGATGATAGTATTTCTTGTCAATATTTGACATGGGATTACATGTGTGATCAATATGAGAGTATTCCTATATACTTATCTAGGTTGATAAGAGGTGTCCTTATTCCTAACCGAGGATAACATAGATTCATGGTTGGCTGGGTCAATATGCTTGAGAAGATGGTCATTTCTAGACAAAGATTTGCATGGGGCAATTGCATATTAGCTCATATGTACAGAGAGCTCCATGAGATAGTGTACCATCATACCCAGAGCATGAGAGTTGGTATCTTAGTTCTTCAGATCTGGGCCTGGGAGCACATCCCACTTACACGGCCGATAGTCGACAGGAAGCGGGTAGCAGAGTAGCCCTATGTTTATATGTATGCCAAATGGATACAAAGCCACATCTAGGCAAGGTGGAGTACTGGCACCACATATTAGATGACATTACTAGAGTGGTATGGTGGCCATACCTAGATTGTGAGGATTGGATATCAGATAGGTAGCAGATGCCACACTTTTTACAGAGAAGGTACCTCATTGGCAGGACCAAGTATATTATCGAGAGATTCTTATTTTCACGGGTGTTGAGGCAGTATGGGCAATTATAGGGTCGATGCTAGGATCTTATGGTGTATGCATGGATACGTGATGAGACACCACTATGGGGATGACAGTTGGGTTATGAGACCACTCAGAGGGCCATTATAGAGATGGTAGCAGTGTCGTGGGATATTCGGCCTGATGTAGCTGATGCGGGTTGTTCAGTAGGATATATCGTAGAGATGAGATAGTACTGGGTGCCTCAGTTTATAGATCCAATAGAGGTGGTACCTCAGATTGAGGACCCATTAGATTATGATCCTGTGGAGGATTGACCAGTTAGAGGTCGAGGAGGAGCCCAGAGAGATAGAGGAGCTGGAGGTAGGGATGGAGGCAGACATGGAGGAAGACAAGCACCCCTAGATAGAGGACAGGGTCCAGATGATCATGATGATGATGCAGATGATAGGGGTGACAGAGATGTGGGTGGTAGTGGTGGTGCTAGTGGAAGTGGAGAGGGTAGGCACACTCAGTTTAGATTTCTCACTCCTCAAATGGATCTAGGGCCATTACTTATAGGAGAGAAGCAGAGACAGAGGTAGCATCAGCAGCGGCAGAGGCCACAAGATAGGCCCTTAGAGTAGGATACATGTAGGGGTTCTGGCAGGGATGGAGATCCCTTATCAAAGTGTGAGAGGGAGCGGGAGAAGCTCGGGGCCAAGATTACCACTTTAGAGGCTAGGATCACCACAATAGATGCATTATTGGTGGACATAGATGCACAACTCGAGTGGCTGAGGACAGAGAGAGACATACAGGCCCATACTGTAGTTCATCAAGGCTAGAGAGATACATATTATTATTCTCTATATCATGCGGCTATACCATAGGGCCAGAGAGCTACATCCTTTTCACATTTGGCCCAATAGTCAAAGGGGGCCATGCCACCACCAAAAAATCCATTTGTACCACCTCCTCCTCCTCTAGATTAGGGAGAGGGGGAAGTCAGAGTTGATACTGTACTATGCCACTTTTTTTTGGGATCATTTTGTATATCAAGATCCTCTTGGGATCATTCTTTTTCACTATGATATTCATACATGTATATCTGATTTGTATTGATACTCATTTTGTAGACAGTTCCATATTTTTGATCTGATCCTTTTCTGATATATCTATGATAGCTGTACTTGATCTAATACTCTTTATGTAGATAGTTCCACAGTTTTGATTAGTTTCCATGATGTGATATATATCTGATGTAGCTGTTCCCGATTATGACATGTTCATGGGTTTTCTTTGCTGTGATAGATGTTTATATTTGATGCACATGTGATTTATATCCTTGGTCTTGTGATGAGTTAGATTTAGATGATGTCATCATTTATGCTCATTTTGATTACTGATATGAATGTGTTTCAAATGATACTAAATGAATATGTAAATGATTTTTTTTGAAATTTTCTTATGTAAGTAAATGTATGGATGCACTTTAGGATGTAAAATTAAATGCAATGCTTTGAATGCTTTGTTTTTGTATTTTCTCTTTCTCTTTTATGAATGTAAAATGTATGCCATGGATATCCAACAACATTGATATCAGTAATATTTGATGATGTAATTAACTTGGATGAATGAAATTAGAAATCATTTTGAGCTCAAATTTCTTATACTGTTTCTTGCTTTTGAAAATGAATCATGCAATCTCTAAATGCATCTATATGCAGAACCTTGGGACTATCACTGACTTGCAGATATTGTAGCATTTTATCATCATTGGACACTTTTTTGGAATGGATACCTCCTGATAGTACAGCAATCACTAATACGCACCGATATTATGAAAGTATGAATACTAGGTTTATTGGATGCAATGTCAAAAATAAACTTAGGCATCAAGGCATATAAGCCATGATAACAAGTTAGTCACCTTCCTTTTATTATATCAGATTCTGTGTAAGTGTAATGTAAGATATGTGACCCGTAATGACCTTGAAAATTCATATCCTTGGGTACATCATGTAGTGTACACCGTAGTGAGAATCTGATTTAGAAAACAGACAAGGAAATTATTTCAACCTCACTGTAGTTTACACATAACAAAGATCGAGATATATGCGGCCATCCACTCATGTGGTAGCTCTTACCATAAATATCCAAGTTAGGTGAAATTTATAGGATCATTTGGAACAATCACCATACACAGAAAACCAAGAAAATGTTATGCCCCCTATCCTTGCGACTCTTTATCTTTGAACAAATGTCATGGAGTAACTCAGAAGACATAACAATCACCAATTGAGAATAAATCAAAGAAAAACTTATAATTGCTTATATGACCCTAGTTAAAGCATCATTAGAACATTAAAGAGTGATAATCAAACCAAGATCAAACTGTGTGCTTAAGTAGTAGTGAGACATACTATTGATTCATTTTGCAAGTGCAGTAGAGATTCATCAATCAAAATTTGGAATGTAAGCAATATGTTTTCATGTCTAAGTGTATGTGAAAGTAATAATGTTAGTAATTAAAATCCCTATAATGTCTTAGAAACATTGTGTAAAGTGTTGAAAAACACTAGTCTGTTTTAAGGTCCTAGATATCAAGTGTTTGAGAAACACTAGGGTGATGTCTGTTACCTGTGAGGAGAGGTGAACCATCCTGAACAAGATGTTTAGGAAAACCTAGCAGACATGACTTGATCAAGATAGAAAATATGCCCCCAGTGCAGAATGACTATTCCTAAGACGTAGACACAGACAAATCCTAAGCAAGGATAAGACACATTTTAAGGAATCAGAGTCATCAAATAGCATAGGTTCAAGTATGAAGTTTTAGCATCATTAGTGTATTGATAGATAGAGCACAGAGTTCAAATGATGCTTGTTTTCTAGGTTTTGACCACTCAAAAAAGCTTCTCCTTTTTGCTACCAAGATGCCTGTTTGCCAGGTTTTCATCAAGGCACTTTTCTCTTTTTCAAATTTTTTTTTGTTTTTTTTGCTTTTTTCAATGTTTTTGTTGTATGAAGGCACCTGTTTGCTAAGTTTTCACCAAGGATACCTTTGTTTAGGACTTTTTCCACTATTTTCGGATTTCTTCAGGATCAATTTTCTAATTTTTTGGTATTTTCTGAGATTTGCACTGCACAGGCTCTGCTAGCCAGTCATCAAGAGTAGAACCACTTTAAATGTAGAGTATTAATGGGATCTGGGAGAAAATCTCCCTCAATCATAGCTAGCTGATAAGCTCTAGTCCAAAAAGTTACAGTAATGACATAGGGTACCAACCAGTTAGGTTCAAACTTTCCTTTTTGTTCTTTGTTAGGCTGATTCTTAGGGTTCTCTTTCAAAATGAGATCCCCCACTTGAAAGTGTCATGGTTTGACCTTCTTATTGTACCCTTTTGACATGCATGTTTGGTACAATTTTAGATGATCAAATGGCTATTGCCTGCACTCATCAAGTAAGTCTAAAGAATTTACCCTATCAATGTGGTATTGCTCATCAGTAACAAGACTTTGTAAAGATACCCGCAAAGATGGGATTTCAACCTCAATAGGTAGTACTGCTTCTGTGCCATAGACTAGGGAAAATGGCGTGGCTCTAGTTGGTGTTCTTATTCTTTTTCTGTAGGCCCAAAGTGCCAGATTTAATTGTAAATGCTAGTCCCTACCAGATTTATTCACAGTTCTATGTAGGATCTTGAGAATATTCTTGTTAGATGCCTTAGCCTATCCATTACCTTGAGGATAATAGATTGAGGAACAATTTTGAGTGATGTGAAACTGTGTGCAAAGGTATTTGATGTCTTATTTTTTAAATTGGCCCCCATTGTTTGTTACAATTGAAGAGGGTATCCCATATCTATAGATAATGTAGTTCAAGATGAACATAGCCACCTATTTTCCAGTGGCTTTGATTAGCGGCACAACTTCGACCCACTTTGTGAAATACTCAGTGGCCATAATGTTGTACTTATGTCCACTTGAAAATTTAGGATATATTTGTCCAACTAAGTCAAAGGCCCATTGCTGAAATGACTAGTGTGTTATGAATGGTATGAGTTCTCTGGCAGGAGCATGGATAAGATTTCCATGTGTTTGGCATTTATGACATGTCTTTGAAAATTGAATAGCATCTTTTTCCATTATGGGCCAATAATAGCCTACTCTGAGAAATTTCTTAGCTAATGAAAGCCCATTTGAGTGTGATCCACATACACCTTCATGGACTTCTTTTAATGTGTGATATGACTCTTTGTGTTCTAAACATCTAAGAAGTGTACCGTCAAGACCTCATCTATATACATTATTAGTAATGAGGATATAACGCGATGTTGTCCTAATCAAGGCTCTTTTTTCATTTATAGATAGATCATTAGGTATGGTTTGGTCAGTTAGCTAAGCAATGATCTTAGCATACCGAGATTGGTCTTGGGCATTCAAAGCACAAATTACTTGGTATTCAGGTGTATCAAAGGTTGGGTAAGATAATTCTTCCACCAAGAAGTCATAGCAGAATTGATGTTCCTCTAATTTTAATGTGGATTCCAGTGTAGCCATAGCATCTGTAGATTTATTCTCTATTCTAGGTACTTGCTAGAACGTGATGAAGACAAAGTACTTCTTTAGGTCATCAACAAATTGCTTACAGGTTATTGAATTCTCATCTTTGATATGATAATCTCCATTTACTTGATTGCTAATGAGCTGGGAGTCACCATACACATGTAACTCTATAATATTCCATTCCATAGCAAGTTTAAGACCATTGACCAATTCTTCATATTCAGAAATGTTATTTGTGCATGGAAACATCAATTTGTAGGACTTGGGTATCTTGTAGCCTTGAGGAGTTATGAATAGAATCCCCACTCCAAAGCCTTGTTGCATTAAAGAACCATCAAAGTACATATTCCATAGATACTCAGTTATATGCATAATTGTTTCATCAGGAAACTCAATTCAAAGGTTCATTATCTTGGAGTGGTGAATCAGATAATTGATCCATGAGGACTTGTCCCTTAATAGCCTTCCTATCCACATAATCAATGTCAAATTTGCTCAGAATAAGGACCCACTTTGCTAACCTTCCTATTAATGTTGTCTTTCTTAGGGGATAATCTATCTTTGCAATGAGCCTTACTGTATGTGATATCATATAATGTCTTGATTTTTTTGATGCAAAGACAACTGCTAAGAAAGCTTTCTCAATAATTTTGTAATTGAGTTCATAGGATACTAGTGTTCTACTGATGTAGTAGATTGCTCTTTCCTTTTTAGTCTCATCCTCTTGTGCTAGAAATACCCCTAGTGATGTAGTTGTAGCTGAAATATATAGGAGTAATGGCTTTCCATGAATGGGTGCCAATAGAATAGGAGTAGCCAGGTACTCTTTTAATTCTTTGAAGTTGGATTCACAATGTTCATCCCATTTGAAGGTGACACAGTTATGTAGCAATTTGGTAAACGATTGTGCTCTGTCCGCCAACTGTAACATAACCTCCTGATTGACGAGAGTCTCCCTTGTAATGTCCTCATTTGACTAATGTTGCATGGAGGAGTCATTTCTAGTATATATTTGACTTTTTTAGGGTTGAGCTCTATTCCTTTTGCTGAAATAATAAATCCTAAAAGCTTTCCTAATTAGACCCCAAAGGCACATTTCTTTGGATTGAGCTTGAGTTGAAATTTATCCATATGATCCAATATCTTCTTCAAGTCATTGATATGAGTAATACTTTCTTTTTATTTATCTAAGGTATCATCCATGTAATCCTCCATGTTTTTATGCATCATATCATGGAATATAGTGGTCATAGCTCATTGGTATGTAGTACCTGTATTCTTTAACCTAAACGACATAATGTTCTAGAAAAAGGTTCCACATGCACATGTAAATACGGTCTTCTCTTGATTTTTGGGAGCAATTTTAATCTGGTTATGTTCTGAGAAACCATCCATTAATGAGTACATTTGGTAGCCTTCTATGAGATCTATGATCATATCAATATTAGGCAGTGGAAAATCATTTTTAGGACATACCTTGTTTAAGTCTCTAAAGTGTGTATAGATCCTGATACATTTATTTGACTTAGATACTGGGACCACATTAGAAATCCATCCTACATAAGAAATGACTTTGATGAATCCAAATTTAAATAATTTTTATAGCTCCACGTTTACCAAAAATGCAACATGAGGATGCATCTTTCTAAGTTTCTATTTCATGGGTTTGATCCTAAGAGCTATAGATAAATGGTGCATTATCAATTCAGGATCCATCCCAGGCATATCTGTGTAAGACCATGCAAAGTTGATCTTTTTCTCTTTCAAGAACTCAATGAATTGTGTCTTCTCCTTGTCTGAAAAAGATTGTGCTAGGTGAATAATTTGAGGAACTTCAGCTGCACCCAAGTTAACTGGTTGTGTTGGTTCTATCAAAATTGAAGATCTTTCTTGAAAGTACTCGGGGAGGATATCAATAATCTCATCTTTTGGCACCTTGGAGAGGTTTTCACCATCAGATACGTTTTTTTTTTTTTACTATTTTAGAATCTGACACTGCCACAATGTGGTTTTCACCATCATTTCTTTTCTTCTTTTTATTTTTCAATTTGTGACTGAGAAACTTGATATCCTCTTGGGACATGTTCATGCTCCTTGCATTGGTGGAAGAAGGGTAAGGTTCACAAGAATTTAAGTAGCAAGCCAAAGTGTATTCATTAGGGAGGTCTAGGATAGGAGTAGGATTTGTATTAGTCCAATCAATTAGGTCTGGGTTTATTAAAGAAAAGAAGTCAAATTTTGGGAAGGACAGCATCACGTCAATGTCAAGACTATTAACTAACATGATATGTTCTATTAAGTCTATCTCTTCGATGTTTAGATCAATAAGAGTCAGATCGTCATTATCAAAGTCATTGTTAGTTATATGTGGACCGAACTCTAGTGAATCATTAGTGGAAATTTCATCTTCATCTCTTCATTGAAGGAGGATCCTAGCTTGTAGCCTCTGAATTTCTTCTAGGTCTAGGAGAATACCATTTTCTTCATCAATGAGTCGGGGAAGGGATACATCCTCTACTTTGGGAACATCAACACTGTTAGGAGCAGTGTTAGAAGACTCTCTGTGTTCTGATGGAGCTGCAAACATGTGTGTCACATCTATTTCAATGTCCTCTATGGTAACAGATAGATCATCCCACTCATAATCATGGGAGTCTGTTATTTTGTCATCAGACTTGTTTAATAATTCAACAATAGTTACCTGATGTACTCTATTAGCCACTTGTAGATCAAAGGGTGGTAAATCTACGATGTTTGAAACTATGAATAACTTCCCCCAGTTAGGATGTGAATCATGTTGTCAAGGTGTGTCTTCAATAGCTGTTTCCATCAATGGTACCTCTGGAGTGTCTTCTGTTGTTTCTTCTACCTCTTGAATAGTAGCTGGTGTTAACAAAGGGATATGAGTGTCTTGTGGTACCTCAAAGCTTGATACATATCATTCTCCTTGATATTTAGGATTTTCTATACCAATATGTAATAATATCTCATAGGACCATTGTTCTAGTTCTATTTCTTCTTCTTTATCACTTCCATCATCAAAGATCAGACTATCCCTTGAAGAAGGGTCTTCAAATTTATTATTGATACCTAGCCCTATTTTATCTTTGGTATCCTTGAATTCCATGTGTACAGGTTCAATAAGTCCTTTTCCTTTGTCTCCTAAAGGTCATTTTCCTTTATACCCCATTTTTTTGAGAAGATCATATCCTTTACCATACTTTTCCAGGGATATTTCCACATGTTTTACATCTTTTTCCTTGGGTTCCCCTGGTAAAGCCAGGCCAAGACTGCTTGTTCTTTGCTGTCATCCCCTTGAGAGGTAGATGCTTTAACCATACCAGTTTCTTTGTGAATTTTTGGCTTTTTAGATGATGTAGGTGTGAAAGATGGGGAAGGCTTCCCATAGGATCTCAGTGACATTGGAAGTTCTATCAATGATGAGGTCATGTCCAGCTTGCATTCTCCCATACTAGTTTATTCAAGTTTTAAGGTCTTTCCAAATCTTTTCATAACCATGTATTTGGTAGTCTCAGGTACAATCTCTTTTGGAACCTCCTTGTTATGCGGGACCATACTACCTGCATTAACATTGTTGCAAGTATAACTAGCATCTACAGGAATTGTCACTTCCACCCCATTATGTGGGAACTTGATACATTGGTGGTAAGTAGATGGTACTACTTGCATTTCATGGATCCAAGGTCTCCCTAATAGTATGTTGTAAGCCAAGGGTAGATCTAGAACTTGACATATGACATTTCTTTCAACTGGTCTGATTCTGATGGGTAGAACAATGAGAACTTTAGAGGATCTTTCTTCCTTATCATAAGCTTTGATAGTGATTTTGCTTCTTGAATCAATGGTTTGTTCTGAGAGACCCAGTTTCTTGATTAGATTAAGGGTACAAATGTTTAACCCTGCGCCTCCATCTATCAATACACATATTTATGAATTAGGAATTCAATATGAAGGGGTTGATTATGCGGATGTGTCAATGATTTATCATCTTCTTCTGAAAAAGAGAGGTAATGTGGTGCTGAGATGTGATTAACCATTGCTTGGAATTTATTTACATCAAGGTCCTTTGGGACATTTTCTTCATGCAGGGCTTGTTCAATAATTTCCCTATGCACTGAGGATATTTTAAGTAACTAAAAAATGGAAATTTGAGCACAGGTTCATTGCAATTGATCCACCAAGTTATACTTCATTGCGGGAATAGTAATTGTTTGTCTTGTTGCTGCTAGTTTGGGAATAGTGACAATAGGTGCCTTGGAAGTTGTTGCTGGTTTTGATGAGGAATTAGGTCCTTTGATCATGACTTGTGCTTGACTTTGGGTTACTGTATTTGATTGGGAAAATGTGTTCTGAACACCTTTGATAGTGACCACATTAATTGATTCAGTTTTAATGTCTAGCATGTTGATCACATTATCATTTTTAGATTAGGCGTAGCTCACTTCATTTACTTTTCCTTTAGATTCTTCCCCTTTCTCATAATTAGATAATGTCTTGTTAAATGTTGTATGGTCTTCATTAGTGGTGTGCCCTTCCACTTTGATCTTTCCTCCTTCAATAAGGTCTTGGATAACATTTTTGAGTTTAAGATAGTTATTAGTCTTGTGTCCTTTGTTCTTGTGGAAGACATAATAAGAATTGTCATCCCACCACCTTGGTTTAACTTCAGGTTCCCATGGTTTTGAATCTGGGATCATGAGAACTTTGTTGTCCAATCGTGACTTTAAAATAGTCTCAAGAGGTTCTCCCAAAGGAGTAAATGTTCTTTGAGGTTTGGAAGTCTATGGTCGACCTTTGTTGTTCTCATTGTTTGCTTTAGGTATAGAGGTTGTTACCTTGGCATATTTACTTTCTTGCATGCTATTCGTCAGATTGAACACTGCTAGTTTAGGATTAGCATTAGATGCATCTACCACTCCATTGTTAACATCATTATTGTTTTGTTTCCACCATTTAGGATTTTTGTTGGAGTTGGTAGATTTGTTATCACTTTGGAGAGTGATTTCTCCCTTTTTAACCATGACTTCTTCAATACGAATGGCATTCTTGATCATCCTATCAAAGCTGGGTGAATCTTGCATTTGTAATGCGTAATTCAACTCAGGTATCAAGTTATTACCAAATATTTCCATCTTCTCAGATTCGGGAATAGCTCTTGAATATCTTGAAAAGATTTTTCTCCACCTTTGTAGAAAGTGTGTAAAGGATTCACCGATTCTTTATTTTGTGTTACACAGATCCATCATGGTTACATCATGCTGTATATTATAGGAGAAATGTTGGATAAACTGTTGAATTAACTCCTCAAATTTTTTTACCTTAGGTGTGAGTTTTGAGAACCACTCCATGGAATTCCACCTAGGATTCCTAGAAATAGCCTCATTAGGTATGTAGGTTCATGCATGTACTCTATGCTTAGAGCACAAAATTCTCTCACATGGTCATGTGGGTTAGTCTCTCTCGTATATTTGTCATATTTTGGCTTTGCCATGCTGGGAGGAAACAAAACCATATTAATACTCTTGTCAAAAGGAAATGGACAAATATAGTCCAAAGAGTATTTTGTCTTGGGTTTAGCCTTCTCTTGTTTGAGATTTGCAAGTTCAGTTTGCATCAAGGTTAGTTGTTTGGCAAAAATAGAGATAGGAGTTGACACCTCCTTTTCCTTTAGTTGTTCAACATGATAATCTTTAGGTAATTTTACTCTGGTGGATGCTAGATGGAGAAATTATTTCTCTTTGTCTTCGCCGATTATCTTTTCCAATGTCTTTTGGAATTTTTTTACTCTGTTTGAGTTTATTGTATTCTTCTTCAGTAATGTCTTCCTCACTGTCTGAACCAAACAAAGGATGATCAATATTTTGTTCTTCTTCACCATCACTATCTTCACATTTTTGGTTTTCATCATTGTCATATTCCTCAAAAGCCTTACTCCATTCGTGAGTGGGTATTTCCATTTCTGGGGAGTCTAAATCAAACAGGGAACTGCGAGATGTTTCTCCTTGTTGAAAGTGTAGTGATCTTTGAGGTACTTCTGATTATTTAGAAGTGTACTTGTTGCATCTTGTGTTAACCATGTATTTTTATCTCAACTTCATCAAAGTGTCCCGATAGTGTCAAGTAGATTCTCAAATAGTTCAAGTGAGTGTGTCTAGGTAGAAGTGTTGTTTGTGTTTTGGTGGAAGTAAATGATTCCAATGTCAAAGGGTTAGAATGCCCTGATAGTGAGATGGGAATCAAATTGTTTTGAAAAGCGAATAGACCACACATATTGAGATGGATTGTTAGAGACTGACAGGACATGTAAGGTGAACCTAATTTTTTTGACAGCCACAGTGAGACCAGAAAAAGCCAGGGACAGACTAAAGAGCCAAAAGGGTATCCAAATAAACTATTTTTCTCTGAGAGGAAACTATGCAAGTGCCCACTGTCCTAGATGTGACAGTCTATGTGCGAGCTTTTGCAAAACCATATGTGATCCTAAGTATACAGGATGTGATCTTTCTCCCTAAAAATGATGTAGGATTTACCAAATGTGATCTTGCACACTGCATGCGAGTTTGCACAACCAGATGCGAGCCAGGATTGACCAAAAATGACTCTTTACTGTTATGGAAATTTGGTGTCTAATTTGTCTTGAAGTTCATGCAAATTTGTCTAATAATAGGTTATTTTTGCATCTCTCCAGTGAGTGAAAATATGGTATGGAGCCAAAGGATTGAATCTTGTTGTTTGTTTGAATGATTTATCTCGCTAATGAACTTTAAGACACATCAAGCATTCTTGCATTGTTAGGGGTGAACAAACACATTCTTATGCCCTATTTTCTAGGTAGAGGATGAAAATCCTTGCTCATAGAATTAGGTATACACTTAAATGCTAATCAGAATATGGACATCACTAAGTACACAATGGCTCTAGTCATGAAGCCATATTAGCCGACTCCAAATGCAAGTGAGGGCACGATATGAAGAGTATCTAAGGGTAATTACTTTTTGCCTTGCACAAGGATTATCACCCTTTCAGGGATGAATCAGGTAGTTTTGACTACAAAGTTTGTTGTTTATGATGGGGCAATCCGTTCAAAACTATTTCCCATAGAATTACACAAGGCAAAATTGAGGCGTATAACCCTATGAGTACTTAAATAGGTGTAGTCTTGCAAGAAAGATTCAAGCGGCTCTGCTCTACACATACCCAAGAATGTTCAAGGAATGATGTCAAAATTCTAAGAACAAAACTAATTCCATCTTTCGAGGCTTTGGCCTACGAGGAAGAAATTATTTATAGTGAGTTGGAAGGGTTGAAGTAAAACCTGTCCTCACTTGGGTCATCACGAGAGATTTTTTCATCAACCGATAGGCCCTCTAAAGTTTAATAAGCGTACAAAGGATTGGAGAGCATAGGATTTCTAGATTTCTGATTCTTCAAAAGAAGAAGAGCATACTTTCCTAGTCCATGCCATTTTCTCCCAAAACACTTCAAGCAAAGATCCTAAGTTAATGAAAGCATAAATATTTGAAAGCAAAGTATGTTTTGTTCAGTTTCCCCAAAGTTAGGTGATTTTATTGTTCAATTACTATCCAAAATATTAGACAATGAAGTTTGTTTGTTCAATTAACCGCAATGTTAAGTGATTTGTGTTGTCCAATTTTAGATCCAAAGGGAATTAAATGATGTAACTTCAATTATCCCACAAGATTAGTGATTTGATTTGTTCAATTTCTGATCCAAGGGAAATTTAAAATAGTGAAGCTTGTTCAATTAGTCCCACAAGCTTAGTGATTTTCTTTGTTCAATTACAATATCCCAAAATGAATTAAATAGTGAGTTTCTTTGCCTTGTCCATTTATCTCCAAATTCCTTCACAAGTATTAAACCAACTTTTGATTTTCTGATTTTCCTTAAAGGAAAAGAGCATAGTAATCTGGTTGTTTTAACAAATGTTTAGAAAATGTGTTAAGTGTTTAAAACTGTGAACGAGGGAAACAAGTTAATCTATTTAAAACACCTACAAACAATAAGTTAGCAACTTCATTTCATCTTTGTGAGAAAAGGGCTCTTGACAACAATCTGCAAATAAGAATTAGACTGTTTAAAGGTCAAACATATAAGACACACAAAGATTAGTGGTTAGTTTTTGTCAAAATGCAAATTTAAAACCAGATGCGATCCTACATTTCCTAAATATGACCTTGTTTCTCAGATGTGATGAAATACCCCAAAAGCAATGAAATGAAAACTAGATGCGAGCCTTTACCAGAAATGACTCAGGATTTTTGGGATGTGATCCTAGATTCTGCGATGCGAGGGCGTATTCTGGATGCAAGACTTTACCACCAAAAATGACTTTGTACCTGAAACCTGTGAAGATAAATTAGTGAAAAATAGATGCAAAATAAGGGAAAATATGAAATTCGGCCCCATGGTGGGCGCCAAAAATGTGTGTGTGATTTTATGCACATGTTAAGAAAGACACAACACTTTAATAGATCATTGCATTAGTAAAAATAAGGGTTAGAAAAAGCGTATCAAATCACTAATATCGACCTATTGCTTCCTATCTAGGAGGAGTGTGAAAAATTATATAATATCTCTAAGATTATGCATTTATCAGTGACATATACAACCTAGAATGAAAGATTCAAATGAAACTACATAAGATATTCAAGAAACATGCATTCTAGCTCTTAAAAATGGAGAATATAACAATGCATAATAATAGAACTAAGAAGCAATATAAATCTATGATAATCTCAAAAAAATAACAATGCTTACAACACTTCAAAATTAAGGGCCATTTAAGCTTAAAACTCATCCTATTTATAGAGGAAATTGAGAGTAAGAGTAGAGAGGAAGCCATTAATGGAGGTGTAAGAGAATTAATGGTGGATATAAGAGGGATTTATGAGGGGAGCATTAATTAGGTATGGGTGAAGGGAATATGCATTAAATGATGCATTTATGAGAGCATTTAAGAGGCATGGTGAGGGTTTAAGAAGCATGGGTGAGGGTTTAAGGTCAAGCTTGAGAACTTTGACTTTTGGGAGTG
>MU225054.1:600441-615410 GCA_018584345.1 Thuja plicata
TGATGCTCTCAAAAATCATCCTCTCAAATGAAGAAAATGAGGTCCAATTTATAGAAAACCATGGAAAGAGGGTGAAGAGTTTCTTGAAAAGAAACAGTTGCCTCTTCATTCTCATTTGAGACAAAAAAGCAAGAATTATTTAATTAAAAGGTTGGATTATTGCCACATGAGTGTCCTTTCACATGGAATTATGAAATTCCTTTTTGAGGATAATTCATCCAATAATTAAATAACCTTTCAATTCCTTTTATGTATATTAGCTAAAGGGGGTGAAATTAATTTAATTAAAAGCACTTAGGACTTTAGATCTAAGTCAATTAATCATAGGGATTTTTAGCTAATAAACCCTGAGAATTTAGGAATTAAATATAATGTCAGATTTATGCAAATTTGGGTTTTTTGCATTTGAAACTTAGTCAATTAAAGTCAATCAGGAGAAGAATTTTCCTAGTACAATAGGACTTCGATGATGAGAAAATTGACGGAACGCACCAAAATTGGTTAGGATTATAAGGTGCCAATTTTGGGGTGTTACATTTTGCCCCTCTTTGAATTGATATGCGAGCAGTGCATTGATTCAAAGAACAGTCTAAAGTGAAGATGAAGATTTTGGAAGTCTAGGTTAGGTTGCCAAGACACTGATCAGATTATGAAGAAGAATCATCTGAGAGAAGATCAGAATTGGGGTTAGATTTCCCCAATGTCCACTAATAGATGATGAAGATCTAGGACTATCTCCAGAATCAGGGTTAGATTGCCCCAATACGAAGGTTAGCCCTCCGAGATCTAGGTTAGATTCCCTAGATAACAGTCTAAAGAGTTTTTGAGAGCCATCTTCAGAACAAAGTGTAACTTTCAGGAATTAGGGTTAGATTGCCCCAATACCCAATGAGATTTCAAGAATATTCTCCAGAACGAAGCTTGATCCTTGAGGATCTGAGTTAGATTGCTCAGATACCTAGAAAGATAGATGAAAATATGCGAGACATCAAGATGCCCCTAGAGTTTCAAGATCATGGAATATCCAATTTTGACCATAAGGTACGAAAAAATGAATATGCCCCAAGTGATGAGATGCTCCTAGCAATGGGGATTTGATTCAGATCAGACTGATTCGATAATGATGCAATCATCTTGCCCTCTTGGGAGCGAAATCAAAAGATGACACATCATAATGATTATAGCGAGAAATTGTAGAGAACTAAGATCAAAGATCCAAAGATATCAGAGAGAAAGTAGAATTGATTTAGAGCGATCGAGAGGTCCTATTGATTAGGTTTGACCATAGTTGACTTTGATGAAAAGATTGCAGAAACTGAGAAAATGATAACAAGAGATAATCCTTACCAGCAAGCAACGTCAGAAAATTGACTGCACAAGCATCCAATCGTGTCGGTCCCAAAATTTTAAAATGCGATTTTGAGCTACATAGGAGTGTCAGATTTTGATTTTGATCACGAATATGGATTCAGAACAGTCCATTTAGCCAAGGTCGCAATTTTTGCAGAAAATAGAGCACTTTGAAAAATTAGGTCAAAGGCTATATAAGGCACGGAGGGGTCATTTTCAAATCATTATTCACCTTTTGACTTTAGCGATGATGAGGGCTCCAACTGATATTGAGAGTATTCCCATGCATTCACACCGTTTTGAGCGCTCCCGACGACACAACCGACCACCGAAGTATGATGCACCTGTGAGTAATCATAACCTGATCCTATATTTCAAAAAATAATTTTATCAATTTATGTCATTTTAGCATGTTTTTAGGCTATTTTAAAATTGTCACGCCCAATCTCATGCGAGGAAACAGTTTCTTCGCACTGGCCTCAGTCGCCTTTCGCGCGAGGAATCTGAATCCTCATGCAGGTTAGGGTTTTGTGTGCAAGCCTCTCCCCAGTGCTCACACAAAGAGAACGCTTGTGCCATGCGAGATTTCTAAAATCTCACGCGAGAACACATCCTGCCTCGCGCTAGCCATAAAGCTCGCGTAAGAAAAGAGTTTCCTCGCGCGGGAAAAGAGTTTTCTCGCATGGGAAGCTAGCCAAAGCTCAAAAATTGTCATTTTCTTGTGTCACAGAGTCAGCCAGTTGCCATATCTTAAACTATGTGTAGGAAAGGTCCATAGCTGCATTTGTTATCTTTTGCTTTGAAAATCATCATGTTGAGGTATTGATCCAATTTTGTCACTTTCTTTGCAGGTCGACTTTCTAGGCATCAATTTTTGATCTCATCATCCTGTTATGAGTGAGTTATTGCACAAGTTGTCAGATGCTAATGGGGACCACATTGACGTGATAGGATTCACTTACCTGCGTGATGCACCCAATATTCAGGTGAATCATAGATTACTTGGTGCCCTGGTTGAGCATTTCCATTCAGAGACAAACACTTTTCACTTATCGCAGGGAGAGATGACGGTGACTCTAGAGGATGTATACCGGATTTGAGAGTGCCTTTCGATGGAGTTCGCATGGAGTATGACATGCAGTCAAGAGCAGGTTTAGTGGCTTTGAGAGCCATATTTCAGGATGATTTGGTGATGGGCTGAGCCATCTCCTAGGAGGAGTTGATACGCAGTTATGGCTGAGATTATCCATTGGCAGTCGTATTAGCATTGTTTCTGAGTTGTTATTTGGTTCCTGATTGTGGTCAGCACAGATTAGAGTACAGCTAGGGAGTTATGTTGTAGAACATGTTGGCGGCTCCTGCAGTTACTTTTGGGTGGGGTGAGTGCATGCTCGCTCAGATGTACCATGAGATGCATGAGATCGTGTATCAAGGTGCCTGTACCATGGTGGCAGGAGTTGTCGTATTATAGATCTGGGCCTGGGAGCACCTTCCCGTATGTAGGCTGATATTCCATGATACACGACAACCTTTAGATCCATATATTTACATATATGCAGGACCGATGACCCAGCCCGTGCTGGGTAAGACTAAGCAGTGGAGAGCACAGATCAATGACATGACCGTAGTCATATGGTGACCTTGGGTAGCCACTGAGGTGTGGGATGATACTCACCATAGTTATCATTTATGTTCTATTCATGTCCTCTAATAAGACATACTATTACCATTATTGAGCGCTTCTTTCTCACACACGTATTGCACCAGTTTGAGAGGCCGCAGGATGTGTCTCTAGAGTACTGCACCTATGCCTGATTTGTCGATGAGCTGAAGAAGGGCTAGTAGAGGTAGCTTGATAGGGGGTTCAGCATGATAGACGCTCGAGTACCACCAGCCAGGTGGGATTATATGGCAGCAGTGATGAATGCAGGTGTGACACCTGCATACAAAGACCATATGTTAGCGAATCCATTCCCCAAGTTTATAGCTCTAGTTGCGCTGATACAGCAGGTGGTACAGACACCACCGCAGTAGCAGGCACAACAGGTCCCTCCACAGGTACAACAGCCACATGGAAAACAACCTCCCTTACAATAAAAGGAGAGAGTCGTATGACCGAGGACAGTTTATACTGATATTCTTGTCAGATCGATGGAATAAAATGTAGGTGCTAGGTCCAGTGGCAGTCAGGACAAAGTCGCTGAGCAGGGAGATGATACTATCATGGCTGATGCTATTCCAACTGATCCACCAACAGGCAGATAGGTAGCACTTTTGTAGGAGGTGCTCCAGAGGGTCAGAGAGAGAGCCCAACAGTCATAGAGGGAGCGCGACGACCTCCATATGTAGGTGATGATTTGAGATACACTGATATCTGAGTGAGATCGAGAGATTCGGGAGTTGCGAGAGGCACTAGAGAGATCACAGCTAGAGACCAGATATGAGGCTTCCTAGGCTTCTTATTATTATGTTGCATATACTATTGCGGTGCCTAAGGCAGTGGATCAAATTCAGCCCTTCTCAGAGTATGCTGGTGCTCGGCCCGCTCCACCAGGACCACCTCTACCAGGTCCTCCTCCTCAGTAGTAGGGCATGCCTCCTCCTCAACAGCAGGGCATACCACCCCCTCCACCTCCACTGGGTGGTTAGTTCTTGATATACATTGTATCACCATTTTGACATATTGTGCTCGAGTAGCACCCTTGTACATTTGGACCGATTGATATATATATATATATATATATATATATATATATATATATATATAAGCTTGATTTTTGGCATCATTGTACATGTTTATATATTTCTTTAAATGTGTATGTTTTATGAGATGATTTCTTATATGATTAGATGTATGGATTAGAGATGTATGCCATGGATGGATATGAAAATGGTTATACACATGTTTTATTGATGTATGAAAATGCTATGATAGATGTTAGATGGATAAATGCTATGTATGATTTGATTTATGCTTATAATGGATGCATATGTTTATGGATATATAAATGCAAATGAATGTATGGAAATGCACTTTTTGGAAATGAATATAATGCAATGAATGCAATGGTACTAATCATCTTATGCAGGGTATCACAATATACAACATGTACTAACCAAAAGAACACAAATCAAAGATCGAGAGTGAGGATCGGATACTTGTGCAGTCGAGAGGAAGCCATGATGAAAGATGAGGACCTTTGAAAAATGAGAAGATAATAAAGAGAGCACCAAAACTACCATGATGCAAGCCTAAAATGTGAATGCAAGCCTAAGCTAAATGAAATCCTAGGACTTTGGTTGTTGGACTCATCGTATTTATCATCATCAAGTGCTTTTGGATCATCGGAGTCAATACAATCCTTACTGGTGCCGCTGCGACCATAAGAATATGAATATGACTTTCATCGGATAAAATGTAGGAAACTAACATAAGCACCAAGGCACAAAATCCAAGGTGACCTGAACATTGTTTCCAGCTTGATATAGTAAGAATTCGCAAGTAAAAAAACAAAGCAATAACAGTCAAGGAGATAGTTCCGACCTCCCCTTGGCGTGCAAATAAACAAGAAAAAGAGATGTGAGGCTTTTCCACGTTAATGCAGAAGCTCTTATCACATACACCCTACTTATTTGACGTTGTTGGATCATCGAAATCACACCAACAAGCAGTAGACAAAGAAAATATTAATGAAATTCATAAGAATAGACATCATACAAAGAAAGAGTCAATCATATCTCAACATGTTTCAAGGCTTACGAATGTGCCTATGTTTAGGGTATTGAAAAAAACACCGTTGTGCTTGTGAGTGTATTATGTTTAATTTCTATTGAGAGATGTTTACATTGTGAGATATCTGAAGTGTGTTGAAAAACACAGATGTGTCCAAAGAAAGTGTTGAAAAACACTGTTTGATTCAGGTATTGAGAAACACTAGTTTGTGCCAGTAGAGAGTTATCCTTTGACAAGATTATTGACTCAAGTGTAAACCAAAGAGAAATTAAAATGGGGAGCCATGCCCCCAAGTAATGAATGGATCAAAGCCGAACAAATAGATAGCGAGACGATGCGAGAAATCTCAGCAATGTAGCGGCAGTAGGAAGACTTAGTGAGAACCACTGGTGATTGTCGCAAGAGATTCTCAAGCATAAAGATTGATAATGAGATCAAAGAATCAGTAGGCAGATGTAGTGAGATCCATTGGTGACTGATGCAAAAGAGAGTCTCAAGAAAAGATGAAGTGCCACGAAGCATCGACAGGCAGACGCAGTGAGAACCACTAGTGACCGATGCAAGAGGAGAAAGACCCCAAAAGATAAGACAATGCCCCCTAGACAAGGAACATGCCCCCGAGTATGAGCATTTTCAATCCATGTGAGGTCAAGCAAAATCTTGAAGATGGCAGAAAGAAAAAGCATGAGCACACTAAAGTAGGAAAGCGAACTGAAGCGGGAAAGCAAACTGAAGCAGAAAAAACAGCGAAGCAAATGCGAGAAGGCCAAGAGATGTTGTGACAGATAAAACATTGCAGAATAAGAGGCACCTATTTACCAGGTTTTCACCATCTTGGTATAAATTCTATTTTTTCTACCATGATGCCTGTTTACTAGGTTTTCATCAATGACATATTTTTCTCTCTTTCTCTTTTTTTTTGTACTTTTTTTTTTAAATTTTTAAATTTTTTTTGGTATCATCAAGGTGCATGTTTACCAGGTTTTCACCAGGGTAATAGATACATCAAAGCACCTGTTTGCCAGGTTTTCACTAAGATGATCATTTTTTCAAGACATTTTACAATTTTTAAGATTTTTCTCAGAATAAAATATGTACATGAGCATGCAAAAGATATCTCAACTATAGAATTTCTTTAGGTGAAGAGCGTTGATGGGCTCTTTGAGTTGTTCACCTTCTGTAGTGGAGAGCTGATAAGCATCATACCCAAAGACTACTATAATAATATAAGGACCAAGCCAGTTTGGCTCAAACTTTCCCTTCTGAGTTCGCTGTTGCTGATTTTAAGGGTTCTCCCTCAGAACGAGATCACCCATTTGGAAGTCTCTTGGTCTAACTTTCTTATTATAGCTCTTTGATGTCCTCTTTTGATATGCTTTGAGATGATCAAATGCCACCTTCTGAAGTTCATCCAGTAATTCAAGCTCTTGTAGCTGAGATATTCTAATGTCGTCATCAGTAATGAGGCCTTTTAAAGAGACTTGCAAGGTAGGAATCTCAACCTCAATAGGCAGTACTGCATCTGCACCATAGACTAAAGAAAAGGGTGTGGCCCCTGTTGGAGTTCTTATACTAGTGTGATAGGCCCATAAAGCTAGATTAATCTGGAGGTGCCAATCTCTTCCAGATTTGTGTACCGTACAGTGCAGGATCTTGAGAATTGTTTTGTTGGAAGCTTCAGCTTGCCCATTACCTTGAGGATAATAAATAGATGACCAGTGTTGAATAATCTTGAACTTAGTGCACAAATTTTTCAGATCTTTATTCTTGAATTGTCCTCCATTGTCAGTGATAATAGAGGAGGGTACACCATATCTACAGATAATGTAGTTTAGTATGAACATAGCTATAGATTTTCCATCAGCTACACTAAGAAGTACTGCCTCAACCCATTTAGTAAAATAATCCGTAGCAGTGATGATGTACTTATGTCCTCTCGAAGAAGAGGGATATATCTGATCCAATAAGTTGAAATCCCACTATTGAAATGGCCAAAAGGTGATAAAGGGGATAAGCTCCTTGGCTGAAGCATGAATCAAATTACCATGGAGTTGACATTGTTTGTAAGACTTGGCAAACTATGTAGCTTCCTTCTCCATATCAAGCCAATAATAACCAGCTCTAATAAGTTTATGAGCCAGTGTCAGACCATTTGAGTGAGAACCACAAATGCCTTCATGTACCTCTTCTAACGCACGTTTGGACTCATCAGGTTCTAGACACCTAAGGAGGGTACTGTCTAGACCCCGTCTATACAAGTCATTTGCTACGATGACGTACCATGAAGCACTGCGGATTAGGTGGCATTTTTAATTTCTAGTATATGTGTCAGGAATAATTTGGTCATGGAGATAAGAGTAGATGTGGTGGTAGTGAGACGAATCATGTCTAATTACTGAATAGACCATCTGGGAGTCAGGAGAGTCATAGGCAGGGTAGCATAATGTCTCCACTAGGAACTTGTGTCTAAAATCATTCTTTGACATTTGTAACATAGAGGCCAAAGTAGCCATAGCATCAGATGCTTTATTATCTGCCCTGGGAATTTTTTGAAAAGTGACATGTGTAAAGTATTTCTTAAGGCTGTCAACCATCTTTTTATAGGGTACCAACTTTTCATCTTTGGTCTGATAGAGATTGTTCACTTGATTGATAACCAGTTGTGAGTCTCCAAAGACTTTTAGTTCATCCACTCACCATTCAATAGCGATCTTGAGTCCATTGATCAAAGCTTCATATTCAGTGGTGTTATTGGTACAAGGAAACATCATTTTGTATTCCTTTGGTAAAGAGTACCGCTGAGGTGTGATAAACAAAATTCCAGCTCCTGACCCCTGTTGGGTGAATGAAACATCAAAGAACATTGTCCATGTCTGATGTGTGAGAAGCATAATGGAATCATCAGGGAATTCCATATTTAATGGTTGATGATCTGTAAGAGGTGCTTCAGCTAACTGATCTGCAATCACTTGTCCTTTGATAGCTTTTCTCTCAACATATTCAATATCAAACTCGCTAAGGAGCATGACCCATTTAGCTAGTCTACCTATGAGGGTAGCTTTACTGAGTAAGTATTTCAATGGATCAATCTTTGTGATTAGCCTTGTAGTGTGGGCCAACATGTATTGTCACAGCTTCTGGGAAGAAAACACCACTGCTAGGCAAGCTTTCTTAATTACTGAATAATTCATTTCGTAAGAGACCAATGTTCTGTTGATGTAGTAAATGGCTCTTTATTTATGATTTGGATCTTCTTGGGCCAAGAGAGCACCCAAGGATGTTTCCGTTGCTAAGATATATAAGATCAAAGGCTTCCCCTGAATAAGAGGCATTAGTATAGGTGGATTGGCTAGATATTGTTTAATCTATTGAAATCTTTGTTCACACTCTTTGTTCTAGTCATAAGTCACACCTTTATGCAGAGTTTTGGTGAAAGGTTGTGACTTGTCAGCTAATTGTGAGATGAACCACCTGATAGATTGGAGATGACCTTGGAGACCTCTAATTTTTTTGATATTATGGGGTGGTGGCATTTCCATTATAGCTTGTACCTTTGCCAGATCCACCTCAATTCCTTTTGCAGAGATGATATAGCCAAGTAATTTTCCTGAAGTAACCCCAAATGTACATTTCTTAGGGTTAAGATGCAGCCTGAATTTCTCCATATGATCTAGTATAGGACCTAGATCAGTGAGATGTTTCTTTCTATTCATACTCTTAGAAAGTGTGTCAACCGTGTAGTCCTCCATTGTCCTATGCATCATGTCATGAAATATTGTAGTGACAACTCTTTGATATGTAGCTCTGGCATTTTTTAAACCAAAGGGCATAACATTCCAATAGAATGTACCCCATGCACAAGTAAAGGTGGTTTTCTCTTAGTCTTCTAGCGCAATTTTAATTTGGTTATAGCCAGAGAAGCCATCCATTAGTGAATACATCTCATATCCCACTATCATATACACGATCATGTCAATGTTAGGAATTGGAAAATCATCTTTGGGACATGCCAAATTTAAATCTCTAAAGTCTGTGTAGACACTGATAGATTTGTCATATTTAGTTACTGGGACTATATTAGAGATCCACTCTGCATAATCAATCACTCGGATGAACCCAACTTTCAGAAGTTTTTCCAATTCTGCCTTGATCAATAAAGCCACATGTAGATGCATCTTTCTAATTTTTTGTTTAACAGGTTTCACACCTAGAGCTATTGATAAGTGATGCATAATGAGATCAAGATCCATACCCAACATATCAAAATATGTCCATGCAAAATTTATCTTTTTCTCTTGGAAGAATTCGGTAAATTCCTTAAGTTCCTCTGTAGATAATGACTTGGCCACATGAATGATGTGTGGATGCTCTTCTGTCCCTAGATTTATTGGCTGAGTTGGTTCAATTAACACTGATGAGAATTCCTAGAAGTGACTCAGAATTGCATCAAGTATCTCATCCTTAGGCGCCTCAGAGAGGTTTTCACCTTCGGATACATCTTTTCTTTTTACTTTTTTTGGCTCTGATACTGCCACAATGTGGTTTTCACCATCAAAGCACCTATTTTTTCTTCTTTTAATTATCTGACTAAGATACTTGATGTTAGCCTTGGTCATGTTAACACTTTCTTCACTAGTGGAGGACATTACAGGCTCAACAGCGTGAAGGTAGCAGGCTAAAGTGTAATCATTCTAGAATTTAAGGACTTCACTGGATGAAGAAGGGGAATTCCAGTATATTAATTTAGGATGTTGGAGGGAAAGAGCTGTGATAGGTTCAAGTGTGTTCATAGTATAGTCATCGAAAGCATTAACTAGCAAGCTGAGAGCTAAATCAATCTTGTCCAAAGGTGTGTTTGAATCCTTTTGATCCCTAACGACCGAAGTAGAAGACATGTTAACACCTATAGACTCAGACTCATTAGGATTTTCACTAGACCCCTCACTTACGTTGAGAAGTCTTTCATAAGATCCTACTGAAAAACTATCAAACTCATATTCATGAGAGTCTGTATCCAAAATCTGACTTGGGTGCTTGCACCATGAAGGTTTTTGAGTTCTTGCAACACTAGCTTGTTCTTGTGTCAACCGCTCTTGAAATTTTGGTGGCATGTACCATTCTCCTTTGAAGTTAGGATCTTGTAAGTCTTTCAATTTCTCAACAGTTAGTGTCTCAAATGGAGTGGTTTGATTAGAATCAATGTCAGTTTTAGTTGTACTCGTACATGGCACAAAATTATCTAGCTCAGCAAAGAATTCTACTAGGTCTAGAGGGATGGGATAAGGAAAGCAATCCTCATCTAATCTATCTTGTATAGTGTCAACTGCAACTGTGCTTTTAGGTTCTGGTGAAGGTTCTAATTTTGGCACAAATTTATTGATCCCTAGATGAAATGGGACCTTTTTGAAACCTAAACTAGTGGTGTATTTTGTCTTTTGACCTATATCTTGGATAGGTTCCACTAAACCATTACCATTCACCCCTATTGGGCCACTTCCTTTGTACCCAAAACATTTCATAATCTTAAGACCCTCACTGTTAGGATTTAATTCACGAGCTGGAGTAGTCTGTTTAGTTATGTTCTTTCCTTTACATAGCCAAGCCTTAATAGCTCTTTCCTTGACTTCAGCTTCCAATGGTGTATTAGACCATAAAAATGTACCATCATAAACTATCTCAGGAGTAGTGGAAGATTTTTTGTGCTCAAAAGGTCTCCCATAAGAGCACAGAGATAGGGGTAGAGCTGATAATGATAGCACAAGTTTCATTTGATATCCCCCCATGCCTATGTCTATGATTTTTCGTGTTTGTTCCATGTCATTGAGCTTGGCATCACAGAGTTCTATATATTCTCTATTAGTTGGAACAAGACTATCAGTTGACTGAGTGAGAGCATTACAAGAAGAACCCATACTAGCGAGAACAATCACCTCTGTGCCTTGAAAAGAAAAATTGATACACTGATGGTATGTAGAAGGAACTAATTACATCTCGTGGATCCACGGTCTTCCTAGAGAAATATTATATGCAAGAGGAAGGTATAGCACCTGATATATGATGTCTCTTTCAACTGGGCCAACCTAAATGGGTAGCACAACTAGAAATTTAGATGTTCTCTCTTCCTCATCATAAGATTTTATGGTAATTATTTTACAGGAATCTATGCAATCCTCACCATAACCTAGCTGAGCAAGAAAATGAGCAGAGCAAATATTAAGACCAGCACCATTATCAATGAGCACGCGGCGGACTAGCTATTTGTCGATCATGACTTCTATGTGCAGGGGAGCATTGTGCGGGTGACTAATGGAATGATCATCTTCTTTAGAGAAGGATAAATAATGTGGTGAGGTCAAGTGAACCACCATGGATTGAAACTAATCCAGATTGATATCTTTGGGGACATTAGCTTTAGTGAGAGCTTTGTCCAGAATCTGCCTATGAGCAGGCGAGATTTTCAATAGCTCAAAAATAGTTATCTGAGCATTGGTCCTTTGAAGCTAGTTAAGAATGCTATAACCAGCAGTAGGAGGCATAGGGATCACCTTCGTGGTCTTCTTGGTAGAATCAACAACAGCCTTATCTGCAATTTGTTTTGGCGCAGACGTAGCAGCAGGAGGGTTAGGACCCTTGATAGAGATTTTAGCATTAGATCTAGTAACAATGTTCACACAATCTTGAGATGTTTCAGATTCAGATAATCGAGACCCAGGGCCTCTCAAGACAAATGGGGTTCTAGGTTTAGAATCATTCCCACTTCCCTTGCTAGTAAACATATTGCAATATTCCACTTCCACTTGTTTAATCATGTTGATCACATTATCATAAGTGGTATGTGCGTAATTAAATTTGGCATTATTATTCTGAGCGTTAGAGGATTCACCTTTCTCATGGCAAGGAAAGGGATATGTGAATGCTTGATGGTTTTAATTCTTGTTATGATTCTCCAGAATGATAACCTAGTTATCGATCAAATCTTGGACTTTATGATGTAATTGGAGATAGGTAGCAGTCTTATGACCTTTATTTTGATGGTAGTCACAGTAAGCATTCTCATTCCACCAATGAGGTCTTGGTTGTGGATTGTATAGGAATTTCTCCGAAGGGGAAAGAATCTGATTTTGCACCAAAGTTTTGAAAACCACATCAAGCGGTTCTCCCAAAGAGGTAAATTCACGCTTGGGTCATGCTGCCCAAGGTTTGTTGCCAAAAAATTTAGAAGGCTATTGAGTATTGGTTGTAGCCTTTTTGATAGCTTTGGTTGCTTGTATACCCAAGGTGAGGTTGAAGACCGGTTTTGAAGAAGTTGAAGTCATGTTATTGACCACCCCATCATTTACAACATCCCTATTTTTGTTGGAAAATTTCCCTTTGTCTTTGTTGGAAGATGAGGGATTTTGCTTGTAATCTTTATACAAGGTCAATTCGCCTTTTTTAACCATGAATGCTTATATTCTCATAGCTTGTTTTATCATACTATCAAAGTTAAGGGGACCTTGAAGTTGGAATTGATACCCAAAGTCAGGGGTGAGATTATCCAAGAATATATCGAGTTTCTCAGACTCAGGTATTTTGCGAGGGTACTTTGTGCAAAGTTGTCTCCATCTTTGGAGAAATGTCAAGAATGGTTCCCCTTGCTTTTGCTTAAGGTTGCAAAGATCCCTTATGTTGACAAGATGTTGAATATTGTGAGAATAATGTTCTATAAAAAGATTGGCAATCTCGTCAAAAGTTTTGATCCCAGTGGGTAGTCGTGAGAACCATTCCATAGCGGGTCCACCCAAACTTCATGGAAAAAGACGCATCAAATATGTTTGATCATGTATAAAATCCATCGATAAGGCACCAAATTCTCTTAAGTGATCTTGGGGATCTATGGTACCTAGATACTTGTCATATTTAGGAAGCTCTACACCTTTGGGAAAAGGTGGCATAACAATGCTCCTATCAAACGAAAAAGGACATATACTTTCTATTGTGAACTGTTGCATAGGTTTTTCCTTATCTTTCATAAGTTGACTGATTTGACCTTGCATGTCTTGGATTATTTTATGCAACTTGGAGGTTTCAGTTTCCTCTTCTTTAGCGACAAACATTTCCACTTGGAAGTTTGCAGGTAATTTGACCCCTTGTTTTGCTAAATCTAGAAAGTATTTTTCTTTGTCTTCCGCAAGGAGTATCTTCATCATTTTAATGAGAGCTTTATTAGACTTTTCTATATCTATTTCATTTTGAGTTATTGGGTCATCTTCATTACCAAGAATTTCATAAATGCTCTGAGTTTGATCTTGACCCTGGTGATGCTCTTCTTCTTGATGACCTTGTTCATGTTGAGATTGGTCATGACCTTGTGTGTAATCAAAAGGAGATGTCATGTTGTTAACATGAGATTGTTTTGTGTGCACTTCTTCAGTATGAGAGTGAGGACTTGTAGCCAATGTGGTCTTCGGCGAATCAAAAGGATTGAAATGTTTGAAAGGATCACTAAGGCAGCGAGAGTCATTAATAGGACCAACCCAAATAGATGACTTCTTGTAGCCTTGTTGGTTTGAGAGAAATGGATTATGCTGATCTTGAAACAACAGATAAGAACAAAACTAAAGAATTGGTTTTGGATTAAAACTCAGATCTACACTGAATGGGGAAGAGGAACGTGATGATCCCTCTTGATTATCCACTTGAATAACGGGTTCAGAATGACCTTTTCCTTGATCAGGAGGTTTACTTCTACCTAATCCAGAACCACGTATGGGAAAAATATTACTTCTCCTAGTCATAATAGGCATAAATGAAGCTGATACAAGAGGAAACTTAAGATCTGACTCAGAACTCTGTCTCTAGAGGTATAAAAAAAAAGAGGTAATAGGATAGAACAGCCAAGGTGTGAGATGCACCTGGCACAAATCATTGGAGGTATGGCTAGAACATCCGAGATATTACTATCATGTCGCAAGGTACAAAAAACACAAGAAAATAGGATGGAGACAAAGAGACAAGACAAGTTCGAGTATGAATCAGTCAGTTTGTAACTTGAAACAACTAATTTCATTCTATAGACAATGAGGGAACAAGCAATCAGACCCCATACAAGAGGCAGATCAGGAAGATAAACAAACTCAGTTTTCAAGATAAAAACCAAATTTTGAGACACAGTGAGAACTGTTCTCTAACAAGATTTCTAGGTTTAGGATAGTTTTAAGATGATACAAATCATCAATCTCTGTTTCAAGGTGACAAGCACTCATTTATAAACACAAAGTTTCAATCAAGCAGTAGTGACACAAATAATAGTCATAAACAATTCTACCAAGGACAAAGCAACTTGGTAGAAACATGGGAGTCTTTGTTTGATGATGTTACGGATAGTTTAAGACTCAAAAATAGACACTCAGTTAACCCTACAAAGAAAATTGGTTGAGAAGACAAAATCTGTGCCCCACTATCTTATGTGTATGGATGCACCTCACACAGCAGTGTCACCCTTGAAAGAGCACCTGTGTTTTTGGTATTTCCAAGGACTAAGTATATATGTTTGAAGGTTAGCCTTAAACAAGGGCCAATTTCATAAACCACTTCAAACATCCAGGTGCATACCTATGTCGAGAATCTAGGGGAGAGAATCTTCCCTCTCCCTGTGCACAGATTATGTCTCCTTTCAGAGGTGAACCAGGTAGGCATCTAACTAAGAGAGTGTTTAATAGGCTTCCATTCACAATAACCTCTGGTGCCTCTAATTTATAGCTAGGGCCTTGTAGCCATACCAACACTTGTAAGTCACACACCCTTGCAAGCAAGGCTGGGAGCGGCGCCGCTCAGTATGAAAAACAAGGCTTTCTCATGATGATAGTCAAAATCAATGAGAAAGAAGTTACCATGGCTTTGGAGT
>MU225054.1:618542-635130 GCA_018584345.1 Thuja plicata
ACATTAAATGTAAGGTGATAAGTGATTTGAGTATCAAAACACTCTTATTCTATTAACATCATTTTCTCCTTTACATTTTGGTGAACCCGCGATAGACAACTCTTTCTTTTTGGTGTTAGATTTGCATGTATTTAAAAGTAGGTTTTCTTTTATGCTCTTGCATTTATATTTCAAAATTCATAAAAATCACAAAATTTCTTTAAAAATACAAAAACATTTACATTTTTCATTATGTTCAACATGTATGATTTTTGTTTTGAATACTTTGACGAGGCTTTTGTTGCTAAAGAGGATAGATCCCCTAATGAGGTACATGGAAGTGAGGATGAAATTGGTTTGAATGAGATCTCCATTGATCCTATTCCTATTTTATCCTCCTGTAGAATCTCTTCAATTGACCTTTACCATAGAAATGAGCTAGGGGTAGATGTTAATTCTTCTCCTAATATATGTCTTTTCTATGAACCTACTTTAGAATATAATTCTTCCCCCTTTAGGGATCAAGCTTTAGGTGCTCCTACAATGTGCTTTATTGATAGGGAGGATAATCCTCCTCTTTGGGATGAACCTTTGGATTTGGATGTTGATTACTCTCTTCCTCATGAAGCCATTATGGATGATTATACTTTTTGGGATGAACCTTTGGATTTGGATGTTGATTAATCTCTTCCTCATGAAGCCAGCATGGGTGATTCTACTTTTTGGGATGAACCCTTGGATAAAGACATTGATTTATCTCCTCCTTGTGAAGATTCTTTGATACAAGAGGGTGATTTAATAATGGATGACATATTCATACATGATGATGACTCTTTTTCTAAAACACACTCCCCTTATACAGACATTTTAGAAAAAGAAGAAAACATTATAGATGCTTTACCTCCATTTGAGATTCCTTCCAGTGATGAGGCATTAGTAGAGAATGATATGAATTCCCTTAATGCTCTCCCTCTTAGTGATGATCCTATGGAGAATCAAGCTCCTACCCCATCTTCTCCTAGGATGTATTCCTTTATTTTACCTTCTTGTGAATCTATCAAACATACTAATGATGACATAGTGACTACCAAATTTGCATTGACTCCTTTTGATATGGCTTCTTATTATGGTCATGGTTATCATTTACTAGTTAAACAAGGATTCCATGGTCAAGGATGTACTAAGCATAAATAGGGAATTCAAATGCCCTTACAGAATGGGGGGCATGAGAATTCTTATGGATTGGGATTTATTCGTCAACAACACATCAATGTTACCAACATATCAAATAACATTTCAAAACATAACGACCCTATGAAGGAATTTGACCAAGAGGTTGTTTTGCCTAAGCTCCTTTGTGTTAAGATGATTACTAGACCTAAACACAAAAAGAAATGTAGTCTATGCTTGAAGATTCTTCCTTTTTGTTTCTATCATAGATTTCATGATCACTATGATGAATTTCATGCTTTACATCATAAAATTAGGCAACTCATTCATAGTAAAGTTATTTATATAGCATGTGACAATGAGTTATATTTCATTCCTATTTTCTCTAAATAATATTTATTTTCCTATTATGGAACTCCATATTATGTAAACAATGTTAGCCTAATCTTTGGGGGCTCATTGTCTTGCATAGTATTGTGAGTGATATAATAGGTCCCTTTTCATCCTTGTCCCTACACTTGGGGGCAAGGATGCCATATCCTTCTTTTCTATCTTTCTGGGATTCACTTTTCCCTTGGTTAAGCAATATCTATCTATTATGTGATATCCAACATACATGAAAATTTTGGTTTGTATTAAGGATCTATGTCTTTAATTATAACCTATTTCGTTATTTTTTTTTGGGTTTCCATGGTTGATAAATCTCTCACCTTGGAAACTGAATAGTGTGTTATCCCTCACAAGGGTTACTTTTTCACTTCTCACATGATATCTCTTTTCTAAAACAACATCTCTTGATATAATTTTATATATCCCTTGCTTTCATCCCTGTGGGGCAAGGTATTTTCCTTCTTCCTCTATCTAAGGATCTACTTTCCTTAGCTTAGTGGCATTTGTTTATCATATAAAATTATTTCCTTATAAAGATGTATGTTTTTGACTATGGATACCCTCTTATATAAGAGGTGATTTTCCTAGGTCATCACCTCTTCTTTATTTTGCAAATCATGCTTTTTATAAACTCTTTCTCTTGCTTTGGGTTAGAGTTTGATTCCTTCATCCTAAGATTCTGCTTCCTCTTAATTACAGGGGGCTTTTTGATTGAATCTTTGGTCCCTCTTTTCTTTAAAAGATGACATTTTATCCTAAGCACTCCTCTATGGTGAGGGTCTTGTTGATGAGATCTCTTCCCTTTTTGAGGATCCTTTTTCCATAAGTGACATATCCATTTCACAATTATCTATGTTCTTGAATGAAAGGGTCAAGGCTCTTCACTAAGAATATGGTATACATTCTTGTTAAGCTGGATATCTCCTTACCTTGTGAAGTAGGTATCCTCCTTTCTCTTCCTTATCCTGCCTAGTGGGTAGCCATGATAGGGAGGGGGGCATATATAGTGTCTCCCTTGTACTATAGTTTACATTAATTTACATTTTGTAGCATGATAAATCCTTATAAGGTAATCCACATAAGTTGTTAAACCCTAAAGAGATACACATTTTTACTTTTATTTTTCTAAATCCTTGGAAGGTAACGCACATAAGTTGCTAAATCCTAAAGGGACACACATTTTTACTTTTTACTTTTTTGCTAAATCCTTGGAAGGTAATGCACACAAGTTGCTAAATCTTGAAGAGATACGCACCCTTTTATTTTACAATATGCTAAATCCTTGAAAGGTAACACACATAAGTTGCTAAATCCTGAATGGACACGCATTTTATATTCCATAGTGATACAAGAATGTGGATCTATGGATATTTTCAAAATCTGTCAGAAGGTGTATTTACAATTACAAGCATAGTTTATGGGTGAACCTATTGGGCTCTCCCTCCTTGGTGATTCATGGTAAGGTGGGCATCTTACTAGGTGAGGTAATCACTTTTTCTTTTCTCTCTTTTTTCTTTCATGCTAGTAGGATTAGATCATGAAGCTATGTTATCTATAGTGTTGCTTTTGTCCTGCTTATGTAGCCATGTATGTTTCTATGATTGATTGCTCTTTATTTTTCATATCTTTTATGCATGTATGTTGAGTAATAATCCTTAGTATAGGGGCCCATGTCCTTGACTTAGTGATATTCTACTTCATTGCGATCCACCAGTGTCTTTCTTCTAACTTTACTGTGAACATGTTTGATTTCTATACTCTCGCTAAAGTGGGGGCTAAATGTATAGTCAGAAAATGGAAGCACTTCCATGGTAGACTAGTTTAGCCTTCTGTGTAAGTGGTTTGTTGTCATATCAAGAACCTTTAATGGGTTCCTAACTTTGACCTGGATTTCCCCCTATTCTGCCTCTCTTTCCACTTCTTTTCATCCAGTTTTTGACATCCTGGATTGCAGATCTGAGGTATTTGACCTTAGGGTCAAGGTTGACCTTTTGGGTCTATGTCAACCTTGACCTTGACCTAGGTAAAGGTCAACCTCAACCCTGACCTAGGTCAAGGTCAACCTTGACCTTGACCCAGGGTTCAAATCTCAGGGTCCCATAGTTTTCGGATGTCGGTCTTTGCAAAGAGTTATTTCCCACTTCTGGGTCGACTGTTTCAGGTTCCAAAGCGGTGATTACTAAATTATATTTAGCTTAGGTCCTCTCCTAGGGGTAAAGTCTTTAATGGTAATTTAATTCTCCTATGTCGGCCTCCTTAGAAGATTGTGCCCTAGTTTCATATAAAAGGAAGCCTTTCTCTCTCATTTTATCTAAGTCTTCTAAGTACAAAAAAGATCTAACCAAGATTTTGTCAAGAAGAAAAAATTTCAAGCATCCATTTTTCTACATGTTTTCAAGCTTCCAAGGTGTTCAAGTCTTCCTCTCAAGCATTCAAGCTCTCCATTGAAGATCAAGGATTCAGGCTTTCAAGCCTTTCAAGGGATTAGGTTCAAACATTCAAGATTTATCATTCAAACCCTAGATTTAGCCATCATGGTGGTGTGATCTTCCTTCAAGATCCTTTGTTCATCCTCTCTTCAAGGTGGATTCAAAGCATATAATCATGGAGGTTTATGGTATCTAAAGTCCATGCTTTCATATCTACATACTTGTTTACATTTCAATTACATTTCATATCTATTCAATATCATAGCTTTAGGGGTGACATTTGTGGGTCAAGGTCGACCTTTTTCATAAGATAGAGTCAGATCAGAAAAAGATTTATGGGTTTTGTTCGTCTCTGTGTTCCAGTTATGGATCATACTTCAATTTTTCCAGAAATGAAGTACAAACCTCAGAAAACAACATTCTTTGATCTGCAATATTTCAAGGTTAGTGCATTCCTCCTATCCATTTCAATTCAAATACTTAATCATTCTAAATCTATCATACATTTACATTCATTTCAAAACACATTTTAAGAGGGAAACCTAAGATCTCCTTGTTTATTCTTATTTTCAATAGATTTGATTTATTTATGCATTGATCCTTTTTGGGTTGATCAATTTGGATCCTTCCTTTGTGCATTTGAGAATAAAGGTGAATGTCTTATTTATCCCTCCACTCTAAACATTAAATGTAAGGTGATAAGTGATTTGAGTATCAAAACACTCGTATTCTAGTAACATCATTTTCTACTTTACAGATAGATTGTTATAGTGTTGGTCTTTTATGCTTATCTTTATATCTTTGTTAAAGGGTTTTAGGGCCCCTTCAAAACTTGTTGTTACCTTAATAAAAAACAAATGTTTGTAAAATTTCTTGATGATAATTTGGTTGCATTGGGACAAATATTGGTTCATAATTTGGTGGTGTCCCAATTTGAATTATGCCACGCTCTAGTTGGAAGATTTCATTTGGAACTTGAGATCTTTTCACAATCGGCATGATGACTATATGCAAGTGCAAGATTTTTTTTGACCTTTTAAGAGGATATAGAATCAAAATGCAAGCTAAGGTATTTAAGGACTTTATTCAAATGCAAATTTTTGGACTTTGAATTGTTAGAATAACTAAGAGGTGAGGTGAATCAGTTAGTTCTCAATTCTACTATAGTCCCAAATTCTCCCATATGTATATAAAAATAATTACAAACAAAAAAATCAACTCGGTGAAATGTATACTGTGATCTCGAACTTATCTTCAAAACTATATATTAAGTTGTCTAATCATCTACCGAGTAGCAGTAAATCAATACTGTGATTACCGATCAATGTAGATGAAGTAATGTGTAAATAAAAATAACAATCCACAAAAATCATACACATTAACACATATATTTTTAATGTGGAAACCCTTCTAAGGGAAAAAACCACCTAGGACCGGTAACCCAAAATATTTCACTCTTCTGAAGTGAGATTGGTTAAGAACCAACCCTGTTAAAGGTTACATGCACACTATTAAATGCGACCTGGTTAGAGGATTTAAAACTAACATTTCTCTCTTGACCAATCATTCACTATGGGGTCAAAAAGAAAACACTCAACATTAATTAGAATGTCATAATAAATACTTTCACATCCTACTTGGTTATGAGATTTATCTGTAACAATGGTTAAACTGATACAGTAATGATCTGATTCAAATACAACTTTGTTTGCTAATTTTTAGATCTATGCTAAGTACATAATACCTCTAATCAATTTTTTCACTTCAGTTCATCTAATTCTTCATACTTTGTTCTTCTTGATTAATGCTCTTTCCTCTATTGCTCGGTGTTGTCTGAAGAAATGCTCGGTTCTAGCTTTAACTAGTTTGATCAGTCATGCATGAATTTTGTAGGTGTGCACATCATAGCATCATAATTCACAATGTTACTCTTGTCTCTTATATAGACATCATGTCTCATTTAATTTCCATCCTTTAGATTTTTCCTCTTAATCTGCATGGTTGGTTTTTCCACTTAAACCTTCCTCGGCAGTTGTGTTAAAAACATGTTTCAATCTTCATCATCCGATCTTCCTTGAACTTTCATAGCCGTTTGATCATCATAATAGATCTTATCATTTATCTCAGAATCATAAATTTTCTAGCCTATCATTTTAGTCGGCCTAGGTTTGATTAAATTGCTTTATAAATACCATGATGTGTCGGTGATCCCTAGCTTGGTTATCACTATGCTCGGTATACACTGTATTTACTCGGTGTTCGTTGTTACTCAGTGTATATAGAACTCGTCAATTACCGACCAAATAAAATTTGTTTGTTCTAGATCTTTAATCCATAATATATGTTTGTTACCATAATGATACTCAAATAAGTTAACATCAATAATAATACATTAGCTAATTAATGTATATCATCGCATTTGTAACTTGGTTGACCATCAACAAAATGACTTCAAACATAAAATCAGTTGTATTTCATCAATCTCTCCCTTTGGCATTGATGGAAAAACAATATGAAATATGCAATATGAGAATGCCATAGAATACCAAACTTCACCTTAGCTTGTATATATAAAATGTTTCAGCATTAAAAAATCACCATGCAGGCTCTCCCTACAGATTTGACTCTTCTATTCTTGAATCTTTTCTCTTTGTAGATAGATATGTTATCTCTCTCACTTTCTGTTTTCTCCTTTTCTCCCTCATAGTGGATAATTTTTTCATTGAATCTCTCTCCCTTTGACTACAATGCCAAAAATAAAAAAAAATACAACTCTTCAGTAGCCAAAAAAATATCTCTGGTTTTCAGTGCAGTAGTGTAAATACCTTGTAGTGTAGTGATATATCTTTGTCAGTCTAGTTCAGATTTGCGTCAACATGATTGATATTATGATTACATGCAAATTGATGCAATCTCATAGTCATCTTAGTGACTAATAGACAAGGGACGAACCTCTAGTCTACTCCTCAAGTAATCAAATGTATCCTTTGGTAAGGGTTTAGTGAATATGTCTACAAGTTGTTATTTTGATTGTACATATTCTAGTATAACTTGTTTCTCTTGCACTTATTACCTCAAGTAGTGATATTTGATTGATATACACTTTGTCTTTTCATGCATCACAAAGTTATTTTAAATATTTATTGTACTAGTATGATCACAGTAAATTACCATTGGGTCTGTGATCTCTTCATTTACACCTTTCAAAATTTGTTTTATCATTGCAATGTTCAAATAGGTTGCAGTAGCAACAACATATTCTGCTTCTACAGTTGACTGAGATATGCATCCTTTCTTTTTACTTATCCAAGTAACTAATCTTTCTCTTATAAAGAATGCTCCATGAGTAGTTCTCTTTCTATCATTAGTATTCCCAACCCAATCAACATCTGTGTAAAATATTAGTTTGAATTTGCCTTCTTTTTTGTACCTTAATCCATAATCTTTAGTGTTTTTCAAGTATCTAAAAATTCTCTTTACAATAGTTATATGTGATTCTCTGGGATTAGCAGAAAGTCTTTCTACAACTCCAAATATGTGTGCTATGTCTGGTATGGTGTGTACAACTTACATCAATTTTCCAATCATAGATCTGTACAATGTCTGATTTACCTTAGGTGTCTTATCTTCTTTTGTCAATTTGCATCCTGTCACAATAGGTGTTCCAACTGGTTTTGATTTTTCCATTTTGAATGTCTTTAATACTTCCTTGATGTATTTTGATTGAGTAATGTAGATGCCTTCATCCTGTTGTAAAATTTGCAAACCATGAAATTTTTTGATCTCTCCAAACATTGACATTTCAAATTCTTTCCTCATTTCATCAACAAATGATGTGCATAGGTTATCATTTCCTCCAAATATAATACCATCAACAAAAATTTCAGCAATAAGAGTCTTATCATCATTTCCTCCTTTCAAATAAATTTTTTTGTTATCACTTGCTCTAATAAATCCAATACTGATAAGATAGGAATTTAGTGTTTCATACCATGCTCTCGGTGCTTGTTTCAGTCTATATAATGCTTTGTGTAACTTACATACCATGTTTGTCTAATCAAGATCAACAAAACCTTCAAGTTTTTCAATGTAAACCTCTTCTTCTAGTATCCCATTCAGAAATGTAGACTTAACATCCATCTGATATACTTTTAATCCTTTGTATGCAACATATGCAAGTAATATTCTAACTCCTTCAAGTCTAGCAATGGGTGCACATTTTTCTCCATAGTCAATACCTTCTTCTTGTTTATACCCTTTTCATACTAGTCTTTCTTTGTTTCTAGTTACATCTTCATTATCATCCAATTTGTTTATGAATATCAATTTGGTGCCAATGACATTCTTGTCACTTGGTCTCAGTACTAATGTCCATGTTTTGTTTTTCTGTATCTGCTCAATTTCTTCATTCATTGGAATAATCCATTCTACATTTTCAAGTGCATCTCTAACTTTTTTAGGTTAAAATTCACAGATCAAACATGTTTTGTCTTTCAACTTACTTCGTGTCATCATGCCATCTCTCTTATCTCTAATAATCTGATTCTGTGGATGATGTCCTCTTACATATTTTGTAAGTACAAGTTCAATTATTTGTTCTTTATTGTGTTCTCCAGTAGGTTCATTGTGTTCTTGATCATGATCTTCAGTTGCAATATTTTCATGATTCTCGATTGGTGCCTCCTATTTCTTGATAACATTACCCTGTTGCACGCTAATGTTAGGTATCTACTTGGGAAAAGTGTTAAGTTCTTCAATGTAGACAAATATGCTATAATCTTCCAATTCTTTTTTGCTTTCCTCATCATTCTTCTCATAAAATTTATCAACTCTTACATTTTCAATTTTAATGATCTTGTTAGAAGTCTTGTTCAAATATTTATAAGCTTTTCTCTTAGTAGAATATCCAATAAATATTCCTTAATCACTTTTTGAATCAAATTTTACATTTTTATCATCTTTCAGATTATAACATCGACTTCCAAATATCCTAAAATAACTCACATTAGGTGTATAACCATACTATAATTCATAAGGTGTCTTGTTTGTATCTTTCTTTAGTTGTACTCAGTTCAGTGTGTATACAGAAGTACTTAAAACTTCTCTCCAGTATCTCTGTGTATACATAAGTACTTAATCATCAGTGTTCTAGCACAATCCATAATTGATCTATTTCTCCTTTCAACAATTCCATTATGTTGTGGTTTCCTTAGTGCTAAGACCTGTCTATTGATTCCATACTCATTACAAAAGTTAGTGAACTCATCAGAACTAAATTCACCTCCTCTATCAGATCTCAAACATTTCAGTTCTCTACCACTTTATTTTTCCACTTTAGCTTTGTACCATTTGAGCATCTTAAATGCTTCAGATTTTTATTTTAAGAACATGACAGTCATCATTCTAGAGTAGTCATCAAAAAATAAAATAAAGTATCTTTCACCATAATAGCTCCGTGTTCTCATTGTTCCACATAGGTTTGTATGAACTATCTCCAAAATATCATTAGATGAAAAATTCTTTCTCTTAAAACTATATTTTGACATTTTTCCCATTTGATAATTCTTTCACATTACATGGTCAGGTTTAGATAAGCTTGGTAAGCCTCTAACTTTTCTCCTCTTACTAATCTTAACCATGTTGTCAAAATTTACATGACAAAGCCTCTTATGCCACAACCATACATATTCATTCTTAGCCATCAAAAAAGTAGTTTCAGCAGTGTCAAGATAGAATAGATTACCTTTGGATTGTTCACGAGTTCCGATCAACTTTCCTGTTTCATCATAGATTTTAGCTTTTCTATTTTCAAATGCAACCCGCTGGCCTGTGTTATTCAACTGTGAAACACTCAATAGATTATAATTAAGTCCTTTCACCCAATATGTATTCTCACATTTGATTTGATTATTTAGCAATATAGTACCTTTTCTTTTCACTTGACAAGGTGTATCATTTCCCATTAAAATAAATCCACCATTATAATGCTCAAGAAATCAAATTTTTCTTTATCTCCAATCAGGTGATGTGTGCAACCACTATCAATAACCCAAATGTCATGCTTACTAACTTTATAAATAAGTGTTGTTTCAACATACCTTTCATCTTCTTCTGAATCTTCTTTCAAAGCTACATATATTGTCTCAATGTCTTCATTAGTGTCAGAATCAGTGTCATTATCTTTATCTTCAGCAATGTAACAAGCCTTCTTGCCTTTGCCTTTGTAATCTCAATTATTTCTTCTGTCATACTATCAGTTGTCTCTCTATTCTTGATCATCTTTTCTGTCATTATATCTTTCATTTCTTTCTATTAGGGCATCTGGCAACAAAGTGTCCAATTTCTTTACAATTAAAGCATATCAAAGGAAGTTTACCTTTATACCTTCCTTTACCTATGTGCAGTATTCTAACCATTAATGTTTCAGGTTCATCAAGTTCTTTATCATCACTATCACTGTCACTATTATTTCTTATCACATGTTTGTTAGAATAACTAAGAGGGGGAGGGCGGGAGGGGGGGTTGAATCAGTGGCCTAAAACATATTCCAATAAATCAACCCAAAAACTTAGTACAACAATATTAATCCTCTAGTTATCTTCATTCCTACAAGATGTATGCCTTCAAATAAACTTATCAAATAACTGCTGCTCAGAGTTTACTGTTAAACCTTATTCTTACTGTTTACCGATTAGCAATCTTTCATTTATTGAAAAATAGTAAATTTGTTAGTGTATACCGATCAATATAGATTTGTTATGTGTTATGCAAAACACTAAAGTAATGACTCATAAACACATTGACACTTGAATTTTTAACGTGAAAACCCTGTTAAGGGAAAAACCATTTGGGATCGGTAAACCAAAATTTTCACTCTTCTAAAGTGAGCTTGGTGAAGAGCCAACCTTGTTAAAGATTAAAAACACACTTTTAGGTGTGACCTTGTTACAGGACTTAAATAGAATAGTTTGTCACTTGATATTGGGCATCTCTATGCTACCTTCTATGACCAAACCTAGTGTAGTTTGTCAAATGGTATCTAGCATCTCATGCTATCTTCATGATCAAAATTTTTGATACTCCTTGGGATGTATCTCAATATAGAAAGGATTGTTAAGTCCTTCTCAGTTAAGAGACTTAACAATCCTTTCTACCTTTTTGATCAATGTATATTCTCAATACCTTTGGTCCACTTCTTTCTTCTCGGTGATGTTGTGCTTGTCTGTTGCTTGGTGTCCAAAAAATTCTTTAGCTCTTGCCTCATCTTGATTGATCAAAACTATATGAAGTTGTTCTTTATTAGTTTCTCTCCAACATCCTTCTTTTCTTTTCACTCCCCTAGTTCATAATGAATTAGATTGTCTCTTAATAGACATGATATCACCGTTTCTCACTTCTTTATTTTCTTGTTCTTGGCGTGATCTGCAATCTTAGACAATCTTGATTTAAAACTATACTTCATTTTTATCCCATAGATTTCTCTATGACAACTAGATAAAATAGCTTTAAATATTTTACTTATCACTAGCTTTAACATGTCGATGAAAAAAATGTTAAAAACCAGTTAAATCTATCTTTATCTCTTTCTAGCTAAGTCTTTTGTCATTTATGAACTTCAGTTCCTTTCAATGTTTAACTCTTTGATAGCTTCGGTAAACACTTTAGTTCTCCTTGGGCATCTCCACCGGGGTTGTTTTTCCATTGGGGTTGTCTGTTCATCAGACATCACTATGAAGTTCTGCTCATCAATAATGCTTGTGATTATGCTTGTTGGTAATGCTTGTCAGTTTTCTTTCTCGGGCATCACTATGACTTTTCTCTCAGGTTTCTCTATCCATTGGGTTCCACTAACCATCAGTGTTTGTAGTCACTTAGTGAATGTTGATCTATTATTCATTATTGAAAGCATAATATTTATCTCACTGATTCTCTAAAGTCTTTTGACACTTTGTATAAAACTGACCAGATTATATCAAGTTGGCATCAATGACAATACAATCCATTAACTGATTTAATGTCTTGCATTATCTTTCTACATTTTGGTGATCAAATTAACATCTTCAAACATTCAATCAGTTATATTTCATCCATCTCTCCCTTTGGTATTGATGTAAACACACTATATTATCACACTATATTATTACTAATACAATATGAAATATATCAAGTGTATTTCATCAATCTCTCTAATATCTTTTTTCTATAACCAATACAAGTGTCTGGCTCTCGGTAAGCTCATATAGCTTAGATTTGTTTCTTGTAGAGTGTGTTCTTCAATCTTCAATCCCTATACTTGGATAGATGTATATTCTTCTGTCTTCTAAATCTGATATGTGTTCTACCTTGACTATTCCTCTTCTTGATCATCTCTTTTTCCTTCGACAACAATCTCTCCCTTAGTATGTATTCTCTCCCTCATGTTACTTCTCTCCCTTTGATAGATATTTCATATGTAATCAATCTCTCCCTTAGTATGTATTCTCTCCATGGATAATGAGTGGATAGTGATATAATGTCTCCCTAATAATGAGATAATCTCTCCCTTTGACAACAATACCAAACAATTCTTCTATATCATCTTCCATCCCTTTTTATAATATACTCCTTGAATTTCCCTATCCATTAGCAATACAATGACTCTAGTGTTCGATGTAGATATGTACCTTTCTATGTACAAATGTATCTTTGTTGTCCATCTCTTTGCTTGCATCAACATGAATGATCTTCTAATTTGTGTGTAGGCTGATGCAGTCTCCTAGTTAGCTCACTGACCGATAGATAAGGGTTGGAACCCTAGTCTCTATCTCAGGTACTCAAATGTATCTTTCTGTAATGGATTGGTAAATATGTTAGCTAATTATTCCTTTGATTGAACATATTCCATTATCACTTCTTTTTCTTTCACTTGTTCTCTTAGGTAGTGATACTTGATAGCAATATTCTTAGTCTTAGCATGCATGAATCGATTTTTTGATATGTTTATTGCATTGGTATTATCAAAATAGACAATCAGTGGTTCAAGAATCTTCATATTCATACCTTCCAACAACTATTTGTTCCATGCAATATTTGAGCAGTTTGCAACAAAAATCACATATTCTGCTTCTATAGTATACTATGAGATGCATCCTTGCTTCTTGCTGATCCATGTGACAAGTCTATCACCCATGAAGAATGCTCCTCTAGTTGTACAATTTTGGTCATCTATGTTTCCAGCCCAATCAACATCTATATAGACTTGTAGCTCAAATTTTCCTTCTCTTTTATACCATAAGCCATATTCCTCGACATTCTTTAGATATCTTAGAATTCTCTTGACATCAGTCATATGTGATTCTTTGGGATTAGCAGAGAATCTTGCAACTATTCCAACTGCATGTGCTATATCTGGTCTGGTATGAACAACATACATTAGTTTTCCAATCATTGATCTATACACGGTCTGATTTACCTCTTTTTATTTGTCTTCCTTTGTCAGCTTACATTCGGTTTCCATAGGTATCCCAATTGGTTTGTAATCTTCCATCTTGAATATCTTCAACACTTGATGTATTTGGACTGAGTGATATATATGTCTGCATCTTGTTGAATAATCTGTAGACCAAGAAAGAATTTGATCTCCCCAAACATAGACATTTCAAACTCTTTTCTCATTTCATTAGAAAAGGATTTACATAACATTTCATTAGCCCCAAAAATGATATCATCAAAAAATATTTTAGCAATCAGAATATGACCATTGATATCTTTTTTTAAGTACAAATTTTGATTTTCACTTGTTCTTACAAATTCAATGCTTATGAGATAGGAGTGAAGTATGTCATACCAGGCTCTAGGTTCTTGGTTCAATCCATACAAGGCTTTATGTAGTATACACACCATGTTTCTCTTGTTTGGATCAACAAACACCTTCTGGTTGTTCAATATATACCTCTTCTTCTAGTATTCCATTTAGGAATGCAAATTTGAAATCCATCTGGTATACCTTGAATCCTTTGAATGTAGTATAATAAAGAAGAATTCTAACTCCTTCTAGTCTACCAAAGGGTGCAAAGGTTTCACCATAATCAATACCTTCTTCTTGTGCATACCCCTTGCATACTAATCTTGCTTTGTTTCTTGTGACTGCTCCATTCTCATTCAACTTGTTTCTGAATATTTGTTTGGTACCGATGACATTGTTGTCATCTGATCTCTATACTAGTGTCCATGTACTATTATTCTCAATCTGTTCTATCTCTGCATTCATAGCACTGACCCATTCTTCATTTTCAAGTGCAGTATTAACAGATTTAGACTCAAAATGATAAAGTAAACATCTAGTGTTTAGTGACTTACTTCTTGTTCTCATTCCAACCTTCTTGTCTCCTATGATTTGATTCTATGGATGATGTCTTTTGACATACTTAGAAAGTTACGCTTCAGCTCTTTGTCCATAATTCTAATTATCATCTTAACCTTCATTCTAATCTCCATCGCTCAGAACATCATTTTGAGGATTTTCCTAATTTTTGGTAATTGCAGCCTGATGCCCGGGTGCAATGTTCTGTTGCTCGGGGGTGATACACTATTTCTTAGGTAGAGTTTTAGGTTCTTCAGTGTAGACAAACTTGTTGTAGTCTTCTATTTGTTTTCTATTTTTCTTATCATTCTTCTATGCAAATTTATCTATTCTTACATTTGCACTTTCAATGATCTTGTTAGAGCATTTGTTAAGACATTTATAAGCCCTTCTTTTAGTGGAATACCCTAGAAAGATACCTTCTTCACTTTTTGAGTCAAGATTTCCATTTCTATCATCTTTCAAAATATAACATTGACTACCAAAATTTTTGAAGTAACTTACATTACGTGTGTAACCATACCAAAGCTCATAGGGTGTCTTCTTTGTGTCCTTCTTCAATTGTACTCTGTTCAATGTGTAGACAGTAGTACTGACATCTTCCCTCCAAAAAGGTTGAGTTATTATTTTCTCAATCATCAATGTTCTTGCATAATCAACAATTGATCTATTTCTCCTTTCAACAATCCCATTTTGCTGTAGAGTTATCGATGCAGAAACCTGTCTTTTAATTCCATGCTCATTGCAATATTTAGTGAATTCATCTGAAATAAATTCCCCTCCTCTATCTGATCTTAGGGATTTCAATTCCTTACCAATTTTTTTTTCTACCATAGCCTTATACCATTTAAACACCCCTAATACTTTTTATTTATCTTTTAAGAACATAGCTGTCATCATTCTAGAATAATCATCTACAAAGAGAATGAAATACCTATCACCATAGTAACTCTTTGTCCTCATGGGTCCACATAAATTAGTATGGACTAATTCTAGAATAACATTAGATGTATGGGATTTACTCTTGAAAATAGACTTTTTCATCTTACCTTTTTGACAATTCTTGCACATGATATGCTCAGGATTTGACATGCTCGATAAGCCTCTAAATTTTCTTTTATTTCTTATCTTTATCATGTTGTCAAAATTCACATGACATAATACCTTATGCCACAACCATATGTCTTCATTTCTAGCCATTAAACAAGTGGTATTAATTTCATTAAGATAGAAAATGTTACCTTTTGTCTCTTCACTAGTTCCCATCAACCTTCCAGATTCATTGAAGATCTTTGCCTTTTTATTCTCAAATGCTACTCGGTGTCCTGTATTATTCAGCTGTGAAACACTTAACATATTATAATTAAGTCCTTTTACCCAGTAAGCATTTTCGCATTTGATCAGGTTATTCAACATTATGGTTCCTTTACCTTCAACTGGACAAGGTGTGTCATTACCCATTCTTACTAATCCACCATTATAGTACTCGAAAGTTTCAAAATTTTGTTAATCACCGGTCATGTGGTGAGTGCAGCCACTATCTATAATCTAGAAATCATTCTTACTAACCTTAGATATGAGTGCAATCTCTATATACCTTTCTTCTTCTTTGTCTAAATCATCCTTCATGGCTAAAAATACCATCTCAATGTGTTCATTAGATTCAGTGTCAGTATCATCAACTCTGTTCTCAGCTAGGTAACACGATTTCTTCCCTTTGTCCTTGTAGTCTCAGGTATCTCTTTTGTCAGATTGTCAGTTTCTTTGATAATCTCTGCTATCATCTTGGTCAAACTTCTTTTCATATGTTCTATCATTACTTCTGTGTGTGTGTATTTGGGTACCTGATGAAAACAACACAAACACTCAATAGGTCAATACATTAGTCCAAATGGTTAGATAAAACCTTCAAAACCACTAATATTGGCCTATTTCCTTCTAACTAGAAAGAGTGTGATTAGTTTCATATTAGCCCTCAGAATATGCTACAAATCAGTGACATATACTATTCTAATATGAAGGATTTAATTCAAAATTAAGCTAAAGAGATGATAAAGCATGTATTTTAGCTTGAAAAGATGAAACTAAAACAATGCAAAAGCATGGAATAATGAGTGGAATGTGAATCTAGGATGAATCCAATAGCATAAAAATGTATTTTAGATCTAATGTGAAGGCTTATTTTCTCTCAAAATAGGCTTCTATTTATAGAAGAATGGGAGAGAGAGAGAGAGGGGGGACAAGGTTCATTTATGAATTAGAAGACCCATAAATGAAG
>MU225054.1:636066-646383 GCA_018584345.1 Thuja plicata
AAAATGAGGAAACATAAGATATCCAGCTCATGAGAACCAAAGCTTTCTATCCAACAGATCTGACTTTAGTCAAGGAAACTGTTATGCCCCTAGTTTGTTTGATAACGAAGTCATTTTGATGTTGTTTCGAGAAAAAATTTAATTGATGATAGTGTGATCATGCCCCCTCAGGAATGAAATCAAAGGAAAAGAATAAAATCCCTCAGTTGAACGAATGTATTACTTGCAGGAAGCAGTTAGGGAAAGAAAGAACGGAGTAGAAGAAGTGAAGGAGCGGGGTTGTGTTTAAGAGTAAACACACAAGTACCAAGTTAATCACACTGAAAATATGAGTTTGATTTTGTTCCCGATAGATCAAAGATTTTGAGAAGCATGGGTATTAGTAATAAACTTGGATTTTTGGAAGAAGATAGAAAGCATTTTTGAGCTCAAAATTCCTTATGCTGTTATTTTTGTTGATAAATGCATCATGCAAACTCTAAATGCAGCTATATGCAGACTCTTGGGACTTGTCACTGATTAGTAAATATTGCAACATTTTTATCATCATTGGACGCTTTTCAAAATGGATACCATCTGATAGTACAAGAATCACTAATACCCACTGATATTATAATAATATGAATACTATGTTTTATTAAAATGTCAAAAATAGACTTAAGCATCAAGGCATAGAACCCAGGATAACAAAACAGTCACCTTCCTTTTAATATACCAAATTCTGATTAAATTAAGATATTGGACCCGCAATGACCTTGAAAATTCATATCCTTGGGTACATTATGATACGTATACCTTAGTGAGAATCTAGATCAGAAAATAGACAAGGAAATTGTGTCAAACTCACCGTAGTTTACACATAACAAAGATCAAGATATGTGTGGCTATCCACCCATAGTGGCAGATCTTACCATAAACATCCAAGCTAGGTGAAATTTATAGGATCATGTGGAACAATCACCATACGCAAAAAATCAAGAAAAGATTATACCCCCTATCCTTGTGACTCTTTGTCTTTGCGCAGATGTCATTGAGTAACTAAGAAGACATAATAAATCATCATTTGAGAATCAATCAGATAAAATTTATAATTACTTAGAAGCCCCTAGTTGAAAACATCATCAAGACATTAAAGAATCATAATCAAACCATTATCCAACTGTGTGTTTAAGTAGTACTTGTTCATTCATCTGTCAAACATAGTAAAGATTCATCAATCAGAAAATCAAAATATAAGCAATATGGTGTTCCATGTCTATGCCTTGATAGGATAATTCATTCATGTTTGCGATCCAATATGGATTTTTAGGAATGATGTGAATGTAAATGTCATGTCCCATGTCGTCAAAAGACACCTTTGTTTTGAAAAGTGACAATGTTTTGCATGTATTGAGTAACATTGTGTCTGTGAGGCAAACCATCCTAAAGCAACCAAGCAACCGCAACTGACAATGCTAACAAAGATGCCCCTAGTGCAGAATGACTTATTCCTAAGATGTAAAGATAGAAAAATCCCAAGCGAGGATAAGATAGTCATGTAGGAATAGGAAGTCAGCGTATGAGCATAGGCAAAATTATGAAGGTCGAGTATCAGTAGTGCATTGATGGATGGAGCGCAGAACACAAGTGACGCCTGATGGCCAGGTTTTTACCACTTGGCAAGATCTTTTTCTTTCTCTTTTTGCTACCGAGATGCCTGTTTTACCAGGTGCTCATCAAGGCACTTTTCTCTTTTTCAATTTTTTTTTCTATTTTTGCTTTTTTTGAATGTTTTTTGTAGTATCAAGGTGCCTGTTTGCCAGGTTTTCACCAAGGATACCCATTTTTTAGGACCTTTTCCACTGTTTCTGGATTTCTTCAGGATCAATTTTTGAATGTTTTTGGTATTTTGCAAGAACCTTTTGCTGTACAGGATCTACTATCCAAGCATTAAGCATAGAACCGCTTCAAATGTAGAGTGTTGATAGGATCTAGAAGAATGTCTCCCTTAGGTGTAGCCAACTGATAAGCTCCAGTCCTGAAAGTAGCAGTAATAACATAAGGTCCCAGCCAGTTAGGTTCAAACTTTCCTTTCTGCTCTCTGTTAGGCTGGTTCTTAGGATTCTCTTTCAAGACAAGGTCTCCCACCTCAAAATTGCATGGTTTAACCTTCTTATTGTAACCTTTGGACATTCTTGCTTGGTACACTTTGAGGTGATCGAACACTTGTTGTCTGCACTCATCTAGTAGGTCCAGAGAATTTATCTGATCAATGCGGTACTGCTCATCAGTAACCAGTCCTTGTAAAGATATCTGCAAAGATGGGATTTCAACATCAATAGGTAGTACTACTTTAGCACCATAGAATAGAGAAAATGGCATGGCTCCAGTTGGTGTTCTGATGCTTTTTCTGTAGGCCCATAGTGCCAAATTTAGTTGTAGATGCCAGTCTCTGCCAGACTTGCTCACAGTTCTGTGTAGAATCTTGAGAATGTTTTTGTTTGATGCTTCAACTTGTCCATTACCTTGAGGATAATAGATTGAGGAGCAATGTTGAGTGATATGGAACTATTCACAAAGGTCATCAATGTCTTGGTTTTTAAATTGGCCCCCATTGTCTATCACAATTGAAGAGGGTATCCCATATCTACAAATAATGTAGTTCAGAATGAACATAGCCACCTGTTTGCCAGTGGCTTTGATTAGCGGCATGGCTTTGACCCACTTTGAGAAATACTCAGTGGCCGTAATGATGAACTTGTGTCCATTTGAAGAGTTGGGATATATCTATCCAACCAAGTCAAAGGTCCATTGCTGAAATGGCCAATGTGTTATGAAGGGTATCAATTCTCTGGCAAGAGCATGAATAAGGTTTCCATGTGTCTGGCATTTAAGACATGCTTTTGAAAATTGAATCACATCTTTCTCCATGTTAGGCCAATAATAGCCTACTCTAAGTAGTTTCTTAGCTAACGAGAAGTCGTTCAAGTGTGATCCACATACACCTTCGTGGACATCTTTTAAAGCTAGATCGGACTCTTCTAGTTCTAAACACCGAAGAAGTGTTCTGTTGAGACTGCGTCGATATAGGTTGTTAGTAATGAGGACGTAATGCGATGCTGTCCTAATCAGGTATCTTTTCTTATTTCTAGATAGATTGGCAGGAATGGTTTGGTCAGAAAGGTAAGCAATAATATTGGCATATCAGGATTGTTCTAGGGTATTCAAGGCACATATTACCTGGTATTTAGGATTAGCAAAGGTAGGATAGGATATTTCTTCCACCAAGAAGTCATAGCGGAATTGATGCTCCTCTAGTTGTAACATGGATGCCAAGGTAGCCATAGAATCTACAACTTTGTTCTCTGATCTTGGTATTTGCTGGAAGGTGATGAAGACAAAATACTTCTTTAGATCATCAACTAGTTGCTTGTAGGGCATCAACTTTTCATCTTTTGTTTGATACTCCCCATTGACTTGATTGATAATTAGCTATGAGTCACCATACACGTGTGACTCTATGATCTTCCATTCCATAGCGAGATTGAGGCCATTGATCAATGATTCATATTCTGAGATATTTTTGGTGCATGGAAACATTAATTTGTAAGATTTGGGAATCTTATATCCTTGTGTTGTAATGAAGAGAACCCCTGCTCCAGATCCTTTTTGAGTAAACGAACCATCAAAGTACATCTTCCATGGATGCTCGGTGAGATGCATGATTGTTTCATCAGGAAATTCAATTAGTAATGGTTCATCATCCTAGAGTGGTGAATCAGCCAATTGATTTGCAAGTACCTATCCTTTGATAGCCCTCTATTCGACATACTCAATGTCAAACTCACTTAGAATGAGGACCCATTTTTCCAAATGACCTGTTAATGTTGTTCTACTCAAAAGATACTTCAGAGGATTGATCTTAGCAATGAGCTTGATTGTGTGAGAGAGCATGTAGTGTCTTAATTTTTGTGATGCGAAGATGACTGCTAAGCATGCTTTCTCAATAATGTTATAATTGAGCTTATAAGTGACTAGAGTTCTACTAATGTAGTAGATAGCTTGTTCTTTCTTTGTTTCATCCTCTTGTGCTAGCAACACTCCTAGGGATGTAGTCATAGCTGATATGTATAGGAGTAAGGGCTTTCCATGAATAGGAGCCATAAGAATTAGTGGAGTAGCCAGGTACCCCTTCAATTCTCTAAAGTTGGCTTCACAGTGTTCATCCCAGTTGAACGCAACCCCTTTATGTAGTAGCTTAGTAAAGGGTTGTTCTTTATCAACAAGTTGGTACGTAAATCTCCTGATAGATTGGAGTCTCCCTTGTAGTGTCCTCGTTTGACTGATATTACATGGAGGAGTCATCTCTAGAATAGCTTTTACCTTTGCCAGATCTACCTCGATTCCCTTTGCCGATACTATGAATCCTAGGAGCTTGCCTGATTGGACCCCAAAGGCACATTTATTTGGATTGAGCCTGAGTTGGAACTATTCCATTCAACCCATTATCTTTCCTAAATTAGCAATATGAGTACCTCATTCTTTGGATTTAGCTAGTGTGTCATTGACATAGTCCTCCATGTTTTTGTGCATCATGTCATGGAATATTGTTGTCATAGCTCTCTGATATGTTGCTCTGACATTCTTTAGCCCAAATGGCATGATGTTCTAGCAAAATGTGCCCCATGCACATGTGAATGCATTTTTCTCTTGATCCTTAGGGGCGATCTAGATTTTATTATAACCCGAGAATCCATCCATTAATGAATACATCTGGTAGCTAGCTGTAAGGTCTATGATCATGTCAATATTTGGTAGAGGGAAATCATCTTTCAGACATGCTTTGTTGAGGTCTCTGAAGTCCATGCAGATCTTAATAGATTTATCAGATTTAGAAATAGGGACCACATTAGATATCCATGCTGCATAGGCGATGACTCGAATAAATCCATCTTTTAACAACTTTTCCAATTCTAATTTTACCAACAATGCAACATGAGGATGCATTTTTCTGATTTTTTGTTTCACAGGCTTGATCCCAAGAGCTATAGATAAGTGGTGCATAATGAGATTGGGATCTAGCCCTGGCATATCAGTGTAGGACCAGGAAAAGTTGATCTTTTTCTCCTTTAGGAATGCTATGAATTGTAGCTTCTCCTCTTCTGATAGGGATTGTGCTAGATGAACTATCTAAGGATCTTCAATAGTGCCCAAGTTCACTGGCTATGTTTGTTCGATCAATACCAAAGATATTTCTTGAAAGTGTTATGGAAGGATATCAAGAATCTCACCCTTTGGCACCTCTGAGAGGTTTTCACCATTGGATACGTCATTTTTCTTTACTATTTTGGGATCTGATACTGCCACATAGTGGTTTTCACCATCAGTCCACTTTTTCTTTTTCCTTTTCAATTTGTGACTAAGAAACTTGATATCCTCCTGTGACATGTTCTCACTCCTTGCATTGGTGGAAGAAGGGTGAGGTTCACAAGCATTAAGGTAACAAGCCAGGGAGTGGTCATTGGGAAAGTTGAGGATAGGGATAGGATCTATTTCGGTCCAATCAATGAGGTCTAGAAGTACTAATGTTAGGGAGTCAGATTTTGGGAAGGACAGCATTGCGTTAGCATCAAAACTGTTAACCGACATGACACGGTCTATTAAGTTAATATCTTCGATGTTTAGATTAATAAGAGTAAGATCATTGTTAAAAGGATCATTGTAATTTATATATGGATTGAACTCTAGTGACTCGTCAATAGATATCTCATCATCATCCCTTTGTAAAAGGAGGCTTCTTTCTTGTAGCCTATGAAATTCTTCTAGAGTTATGTATTCACCAGTGTCTCTGTTAATGATTGGAGGAAGGAACTCTTCTTTTGCTTCAGGAGGATTAGTGTCATTGAAAGGAATGTCTGGTCGTTTACTAGGAGTTGAGGAAGCTGCAAACATGTGAATTGTTTCTATCCCAATTTCCTCAGAGGGAATAGATAGCTGATACCACTCATAGTCATGAGAGTCTGTGATATCATCATCAGATCTATCCAAATATTCAGCAATGTTTATTTGATGGACCCAATTAGCGGTTTGTAGATCAAAGTGAGGTAGATCAAGAACATGTGTAATGGTGACTAATTTCCCCCAGTTAGGATGTAAATTCTATGACTGGGGTTCCTCTTGAGTGATTGTAGCTATGGTGTCTCCTACCTCTTGAATGGGCGGTTGTTCTAGCAAAGGAGTGTAGAGATCCTGTGGTACCTCAAAAATAGGTACGTAGCATTCTCCTTGATATTCAAGATTCTCTATACCAATATGTAGTAATCTCTCATAAGGCCATGGTTCTGATACTATTTCATCTATTTTATCACTCTCTGCTTTAGAAGGTGGACTCTACTTTGAAGTAGGTTCGTTGGATTGAGTATTAAAGCCCAATCCTATTTTATCTCTGTTTAGGCAGAATTCCATGGGTATGGGTTCAATGATCCCTCATCCTATGTCATTTAGAGGTCCTTTTCCTTTGTATCCCATTTGTTTGAGGAAATCATATCCCTTTCCATATTGTTCTAGAGATATCTTTACATGTTTGACCTCAGAGTCCACTGGTTCTCCTTTGTAAAGCCAGTTCAAGACTGCCTATTCTTCTATGTTATCTGAAGAGGATGTGGATGCCTTTATCATACCAGTAGCTTTGTGTACTTCTAGCTCCTGGACTGTGAGAGGTGTGAATGTTGATGATGGTTTTCCATAAGATCTTGGTGATGCTGGAAGCTCTATTAGTGAGGGAGTTAGGTCCAACTTGTACTCTCCCATGCCTATTTCTTGAAGTTTTAGTGTTTTGCTAAATCCTTTCATAACCATGTCCTTGGTAGTTTTAGGTGCAACTGCATCCATAGCCTCCTTATTGTGTGGGATCATGTTACCTGCTTTAATATTGTTGCAAGTGTAGTTGGCATCCGTGAGAATTGTCACCTCTATCCCATTTTGTGGTAACTTGATGCATTGGTGATAAGTGGATGGTACAGCTTGCATCTCGTGAATCTATGGTCTCCCTAGTAGAATGTTGTGGGCTAGTGGTAGATCCATAACTTGACATATAACATTCCTTTCAATCGGCCCAACTCTGATGGGTAGACAAATAATACCTTTGGAGGATCTTTCTTCCTCATCATATGCTTTGATAGTTATCTTATTTCTAGAATCAATTGTTTTCTCTGAGAGGTCTAGCCTCCTGACAAGATCCAGTGTACAAATATTCAATCTGGCACCTCCATCTATCAATACATGTCTAACATAGGATTTATGAATAAGAACTTCAATATGGAGGGGTTGATTGTGTGGATGGGTCAATGATTTGTCATCCTCCTCAGAAAAGGAGAGGTAGTGTGGTGCTGAGATGTGATTGACCATCACTTGGAACTTGTCTATATCTATATCCTTTGGAACATTAGCAGCATGTAGATCTTGTTCTAAGATTTCTCTATGCACCGTGGATATTTTGAGCAATCTGAAGATGGAAATTTTGGCAGCGGTTCTTTGCAATTGGTCTACCAAGTCATATTTTGCTCCAGGGATAGTGACCACGTGTTTTGCTGCTAGTTTAGGAATAGTTACAATGGGAACCTTGGGTGTTGATGTTGGCTTTGGAGGTCCTTTGATTGTAACCTATGCTTGGCTCCAGGTTATAGCATTTGTGGAGGATGAGGCTCCTTTGATTGTGATCATGTTGACAGATTCATTTTTAATGCTGAGCATATTGATCACATTGTCACTCTTGGAATAGGTGTAGTTTATCTCATTACCTTTTCCTTTAGATGTTTCCCCTTGATTATAATTAGGGAATGGTTTATTAAATGCTGTGTGATCTTCATTTGTATTGTGTCTATCCACCTTGATCTTACCTCCTTCGATGAGGTCTTGGATAACGTGCTTGAGCTTGAGACAATTATTTGTCTTGTGTCCCTTGTTTTTGTGGAAGACATAATAGGAGTTATCATCCCACCATCTAGGTTTGACCATTGGTTCCCAAGGTTTAGAATCGGGAATCGTAAGGACTTTGTTATCCACTAATGTCTTTAAGATGGTCTCAAGAGGTTCTCCCAAAGGTGTGAATGTTCTTTGGGGTTTTGAATTCCATGTTCACCCTTTGTCATTATCATTGTTTATTTTTGGAATGGGAGGTGTTGTTTTAGCCTTTTTGATGGCTTGCAAACCATTCGTCAGATTGAATGCTTCGGGTTTAGAATTAATGTTAGAAGAATCAACCATTTAGGCTTGGAGTTGGAGCTACTACCTTTGTTTTCATTTTGAAGGGTAATCTCCCCCTTTTTTACCATGACTTCCTCAATACAGAGGGCATTTTTAATCATCCTATCGAAGCCAGGAGAATCTTGCATTTGTAGAGCATAGCTCAAATTAGGTATGAGATTATTAACAAAGATCTCCATCTTTTCTATTTCAGGGATGACTCTTGAATATCATGCAAAGATCTTCCTCCATCTTTGTAGGAAGTGTAAAGGATTCTCCCATTTTCTGCTTGGTGTTGCATAGATCCATCATGGTGATGTCATGTTGGATGTTGTAGGAGTAATGTTGAATGAATCGTTGCATCAAATCCTTGAATGTTTTGACTTTAGGATTCAACTTTGAAAACCACTCCATGGCATTTCCTCCTAGACTTCCTGGAAACAGTCGCATGAGGTAAGTGGGTTCATGCATGTAATCAATGCTTAGAGCACAAAATTCTCTTACATGGTCATGTGGATCAGTTTCCCCTGTGTATTTATCATACTTTGGCCTTGCCACATTGGGAGGAAATGGGACCATTGTGATACTCTTATCGAAAGGAAATGGACAAATGGCATCCAAAGAATATTTTGTTTTTGGTTTTTCCTTCTCTTGTTTGAGGTTTGTGAGCTCCATTTGCATTTGATTGAGCTGTTTGGTAAGGATAGATATGGGGTTTGGTACTTCCTTCTCTTTGAGATCATCTACATTGTAATCCTTGGGTAATTTGACACCCGTGGATGCTAAATGGAGGAAGTATTTTTCCTTATCATCTCCGATTATTCATTCCAATAGCTTGTGGATTCTTTTAATTTGTTTGAGCTTTTTGTATTCATCTTCAAGGATCTCTTCTTCACTATCTGACCCAAACGGATTACGTTCAAACCTGGGTCTTTCTTCCTCCTCCGTGCCTATGGATTGTACTTGTTTTCCATCATCATAACCTTCAAAGGCCTTACTCTATTTGTTAGTGTTGCTATCCATTTGGGGTGAATCAAGATAAAAAAGGGAACTACGAGAAGTTTCTCCTTGGAAGTGCAGTGTCTTAGGAGGCACTTTTGATCCTTTAGTTGTGTACTAGTTGCATCTCGTGTTAACCATGAAGTTTGTTTCTCAACTTCATTAACGTTTCCCAATAGTGCAAGTATGGTTTTAAGATCATTCAAGTGAGAATGTCTAGGTAGAAGTAACTGTTTGTTTGTTTGGTGGATGTAAGTGATTCCAGCGTCAGAGGGTTAGAATGCCCTAATAGTGAGCTGGGAACCAAGTTGTTGATAGAGAATGGGTAGACCACACGTATTGAACCGATTGTGAAAGACTGACTATGCATGCAAGGTAGATATTTTGAAAGTGTTTTGAAAATCACAGTAGGGAGACCAGAAGAGTCAAAAACAAGATTCCCAAATACCCAAATATTTGATTTAGGCTAAATACCCAAATATGATCCCCTGATGAATTCTAGCTAAAAACAAGACTAAATCTACAGAATTGGATAAAATCCAGGAAAAAATAAATGCGATGCGCATTTCGCATATGATGATAGATTATCAGACCAAGACCTAAATCAGTGCCTATCCTTTGGGTTACAGAGTCATAGAGATGTGTGTGTGTATTTGGGTACCTGATGAAAACAACACAAACACTCAATAGGTCATTGCATTAGTCCAAATGGTTAGATAAAATGTTCAAAACCACTAATATCGGCCTATTGCCTTCTAACTAGAAAGAGTGTGATTAGTTGCATATTAGCCCTCAGAATATTCTACAAATCAGTGACATATACTATTCTACTATGAAGAATTCAATTCAAAATTAAGCTAAAGAGATGATAAAGCATGTATTCTAGCTTGAAAAGATGAAACTAAAACAATGCAAAAGCATGGAATAATGAGTGGCATGTGAATCTAGGATGAATCCAATAGCATAAAAATGTATTTTAGATCTAATGTGAAGGCTTATTTGCTCTCAAAATAGGATTCTATTTATAGAAGAATGGGAGAGAGAGAGGGGGGACAAGGTTCATTTATGAATTAGAAGACCCATAAATGAAGATGT
>MU225054.1:647800-660510 GCA_018584345.1 Thuja plicata
TTAGGGGAATATTAATAAATGAAATAAACTTATTTAATTCATTTAGAAATATAGGAATTAATTATTTAAACAATGAAATTGCTTTTTAATAATTAGGGGACTATAGCCATTTTTATTAAATTAAATATGCTAGGGGAATGGGTTATTTTGCAAGTGGGTATTTGATTTAGGGATTTATTTAATTCCCTTACAATTAAATACTATATCTATGTTTGATTTTAATTTGATTTGATTGGTTAAAATTGATTTGAATTGTATGGCTATAATAGTTAATATAAATCAGTGATAAAAATAACCTAGGACATTAAATTGATTTAAAGAATTATGCCAAGCAGTAACAAGGTCATTTGGACATAATCGAGGGTATGATCACACTTAGGGAAAATAGGGTCCATAGTTAGAACAGACCAAATTTAGGTGGTTACAACTTCTGTCATGTTTTCTTCTGTTAGGACATCTTGCAGCAAAGTGTCCAACCTCTTTACAATTAAAACATACAAGTGGTAATTTACCTTTGTATCTACCTTTGCCCCTCTGCAATATTCTGACCATTAGTGCTGTAATCTCTTCAAGTCCTTGATCCTCATTATCACTTTCACTATCATTTCTCATAGTGTGTCTATGAATTGACTTACTTATTTTTAAAGAAGATTTGAATGCAGACTCTATAGATGGTAAGATACTATTATCAAAGTTATTCATCTTAAATGAAACCAGTCTACCAATCAGACTATCTAGAGTAACATTATTGTTTGCAACTGCTCTCATTTTTTGTATAGAAGATACTCTAATAGCATATACAGGTAGTAAGGTTCTTAGGATTTTACTTACCACTGTATCTTCTTTAAGTACACCTCCAACTCCTAGGATAACATTGAATACCTCTTTGATTCTGCAGCTATACTGAGTCATATTTTCTACTTCTTTCATCCTTAGGTCATAAAACCTCCCTCGTAGGTTTTCTGCCTTGGCTCTTAGTACATTAGCATCTCCTCCATGTACCAGCTTCAATTTATCCCACATTTTCTTTGCAGAGGTGCGGGTTTTGACATCTTCAAACTCAACATCGGAGAGTGAGGAAGCAAGTTCTATCATCATGAAATTATGCTCATGCTTTTCTCTCATTTTCTTAAGTGTGCGAGGTCCTTTAGGTAGCACACATTCAGTATCTAGGTGTTGAGTAACATCATTACCAATACCTGATAGGTGGAGTCTTATTTTGCTTTGCCATGATGCAAAGTTGTCTTTATTCAACTTGGGAAAATCTCATTTTTTCATCTTGTGATATTTTGCTTGAAATGTTAAACTCCCTTTCTAAGCACACAAGCTCTGATACCAATTGTTAGAATAACTGGGGTGGGTGAATCAGTGGCGTAAAAAATATTCCAATAAATCAACCCAAAAATTAGCACCACAATATTAAGCCTCTAAGTATCTTCAATCCTACAAGATGTATGCCTTCAAATAAACTTATCAAATAACCACTGCTTGGAGTTCACTGTTAAACCTTATTCTTACTATTTACTGATTAGCAGTCTTTCATTTACCAAAAAATAGTAAATCGCTTAGTGTATACCGATCAATCTATATTAGTTATGTGTAATGCAAAACACTAAAGTAATGACTCATAAACACATTGACACATGGATTTTTAACGTGGAAACCATGTGAAGGGAAAAACCCCTTGGGAACGATAACCCAAAATTTTCACTCTTCTGAAGTGAGCTAGGTGAAGAGCCAACCCTGTTAAAGGTTACAAACACACTATTAGGTGTGACCTTGTTAGAGGATTTAAATAGAATAGTTTGTCACTTGATATTGGGCATCTCTATGCTACCTTCTATGACCAAACCCAATGTAGTTTGTCAAATGGTATCTGGCATCTCATGCTATCTTCATGATAAAAAAATTTCATACTCCTTGGGATGTATCTCAATATAGAAAGGATTGTTAAGTCCGTCTCAGTTAAGAGACTTTTTGAATCAATGGTTAAAATAAAACATTAAATGATCTTTTCACACATACAGCTTAGAATTGAAAATTTTTTAGATCTATTGTAAGCTCATTATACCTTTCTAATCAATGTATCTTTTCAATACCTTTTCTTCACTTCTTTATTCTCAGTGAGTTTTTCTTGTCTATTTCTTGGTGTCCGCAAATTTTTTTAGCTCTTTCCTTAGCTTGATTGATCAGGACTGTATGAAGTTGTTCTTCATCAATTTCTCTCTAGCATCTTTCTTTTCTATTCACTCCCCTAATTCATAATGAATTATATTGTCTCTTTATAGAAATGATATCACCGTTTCTCACTTCTTGATTTTATTGTTCTTGGTGTGATCCACAATCTTAGCCAATCTTGATTTAAAACTTTACTTCAGTTTTATCCCGTAGATTTCTCTATGACAACTGGATAAAACAACTTTAAATCTTTTACTTATCTCTAGCTTTAACTTGTGGATGAAAACAATGTTCACAACCAATTAAGTATATCTTTATCTCTTGCCAGCTATGTCTTTTTTTATTTCTAAACTTCAGTTCCTTTCGGTGTTTAACTCTTTGATAGCTTCAATCAACACTTCAGTTCTCCTCAGGGTTGTCTATTCGTCGGGGTTTTCTATCCATAGGGCATCAATGTGAAGTTCTTCTCGTTGGTAATGCTTGTGATTCTACTTGTTGGTAATGCTTGTTGGTTTTCTTTCTCGGGCATCACTGTGAATTTTCTCTTGGGTTTCTTTGTCTGTCAGGTTTCACTAACCGTCGGTGTTTGTAGTCACTTAGTGAATGTTGATCTATCATGCATTACTAAAATCATAATCTTTATTTCACTAATTCTCTGAAGTATTTTGACACTTTGTATAAAACCCATCAGATTATATCAAGTTGACATCAATGACAATACAATCCATTAACTGATTTAATGTCTTGCATTATCTTTTTGCATTTTGGTGATCAAATTAACATCTTAAAAAATTCAATCAATTATATGTCATCAGTGTTTGTTACCAGATTTACTAATTTTTAGAGAAGACATAAATGCAGATTCCATAGTAGGTACAACACTATTGTCAAAATTGTCCAGCTCAAAAGAAATCAGTCTACCAATAAGGCTATCAATTGTAATATTATTTCTAGGTGTTGCTCTCATTTCATGTATTTCAGATACTCTTATAGAATCAATAGGAAATAAATTTATAAGAATATTACTCACAATAGTGTCTTCATCAATAGTTCCACCTGGTCCATGAATAGCATTCACAACCTCCTTGATTTGGTTACTGTACTGTGTTATGTTCTCTCCTTCTTTCATTCTCATGTCATCAAATTTTCCTTGGAGACTTTCAGCTTTAGCTCTTTGTACATTTGCATCCCCTCCATAAACTAGTGTAATCTTGTCCCACATCTGCTTGGCTGATGTGCATGTCTTAATATCCTCAAATTTAGCATCAGTAAGTGAAGAAGCAATTTCTACCATCATAGTGTTGTGTTCATGTTTCTCTTTCATCTAATTAACAATCAAAGGTCCAATAGGTAGGATAAATACATTATCCAGATATAGCATTATGTGATCTCCAATCCCTATCAAGTATAGTCTCATTTTGCTCTTCCATGTTGAGAAGTTCTCCTTGTTTAGATTTTGTGCATCTGTCTTATACATCTTGTGATCTTTAACTTATGTCCTTTAAAAATTTCCTTCTAAGCATTTTTGCTCTCATACCAATTATTAGAATAACTGAGAGGGGGGGTGGGGGGTGAATAAGTTAGTTCTCAATTATCCTACAGTCCCAAATTCTCCCAGATGTATATAACAACAATTTCAAAAAAATAAATTGACTCGGTGAAATGTATACTGTGATCTCAAACTTATCTTCAAAATTGTATATTAAGTTGTCTAGTCATCTATCAAGTAGCAGTAAATCAATACTGTGATTACCGATCAATGCCGATAAAGTAATGTGTAAAGAAAAATAATAATCCACAACAATCATACACATTAACACATAGACTTTTAACATGGAAAACCTGCTAAGGGAAAAACCCACCTGGGATCAGTAACCCAGAATATTTCACTCTTCTGAAGTGAGCTTGGTTAAGAGCCAACCCTGTTAAAGGTTACAATGCACATTGTTAAATATGACCTAGTTAGAAGATTTAAAACTAACAGTTAGCTCTTGACCAATCATTCACTATGGGGTCAACAAGAAAATACTCAACATTCATTAGAATGTCATAATAAAGACTTTCACATCCTACTTGGTTAAGAGATTTATCTATAACAATGGTTAAACTAATACAGTAATGATCTGATTCAAATACAACTCTATTTGTAGATTTTCAGATCTATGCTAAGTACATAATACCATTGATCAATTTGTTCCCTTCAGTTCTTCTAACTCTTCATACTCTATTCTACTTAATTAATGCTCTTTCTTCTGTCGCTCGGTGTTGTCTGTAGAAAGGCTCGGTTCTATCTTTAACCAGTTTGATCAGTCACGCATGAAGTTTGCATGTGTGCACATCATAGAATCATAATTCATAATGAATATATTGTCTCTTATATAGAAATCATGTCTCATTTAATTTCCATCCTTTAGATTTTGCCACTTAATCTCCATCGTTGGTTTTTCCACTTAAACATTCCTCGAAAATTGTGTTAAAAAAATGTTTCAATCTTAATTGTCTAAGCTTCCTTAAATTTTCATAGCCATTTGATCATCATAATAGATCTTATCATTTACCTCGGAATCATCAATTTTCCAACTCATCATTTTAGTCAGCCTCAATTTGATTAAATTGCTTGGTCAATACCATGATGTGTTAGTGATCCCTAGCTCAGTTATCACTATGCTCGGTATACACTATATCTACTCAGTGTTCACTATTACTCAATGTATACAGAACTCTTCTCACCGACCACATAAACTTTGTTTGTTCCAGATCTTTAATCCATAATAGATGTTTGTTACCATAATGATACTCAATGAAGTTGACATCAATGAAAATACATTAACTGATTAATGTATATCATCACATATGTAACTTAGTTTACCATCAAAAAAATGACTTCAAACATACAATCAATTGTAGTTCATCATGAATGATTATGAAAAGAAAACTAAGGCTTATGCAACTGTGTTTTTGGGATTTTTAACTTTGAAAAATCTTTGGAAAATGCAAACATAAGAGTATAACCTTAGGAAAATGAATAGGTACCTTGACTTAAAAGGGATCAAAGGGAAAATTGGATAATTGGACAAAAGGGACTAAGTCAAATTCACCATGAAAAAGATGAAATATGACAAAATGATAAAGGGACAATATGGACAAAAGGGATAAAGGGACCAAGTCAAGATCCTATTTTTAATAACATAAGGAGATACTCTAAGATTAGATTTTCTTTGGGGTTTTGAAATGTTTTAAAAGGTTCTAAGTGAAAAATGAGGGAAATATATGCAATAGGAAATTTCAATTCAATATTCAATTATGAAGGCAATACGAAACTATGACAATGATTTTCACAACTAAAGGGAATATGATATGATATGCAAAAGTCTAAATACAAGCTAAAGGAGGAAGTATAATGCACATGCAAGAAACAAGATCTCAATGCAAGTTCATTTTTTTACAAATTTTGTGACAAGGTTTTGAATACTTTGAAGGTTTCTTGAAACTATTTTTTAATGTTTTGAAGAGGTCTTGAAATCTTTTGAATGTTTGAACCTTTGGAACTTACACAAAACATGTCAAATGGAATGGTTATTGTAAAAAAGTAAACAAACACACCACAACCTAGGATGGAAAATAAAATACTTGGTGAATCCCCAGTTTGATTAAATCTAGCTAAGATTATTCAAATTAGACAGCCTAGAATTTTTGTAGCACTGGCTCCCCTCCACAACACTCACTTCTCGGGTATACCAAAATTTAAATTCCAAGGGTCATCACCTCCCAAGGAATTTTCTCTCTACTAAGAACCTCAAGAGTGTGGGACGTCTTAATTCATCTCTGACCTTCGTGCCAGCAAGTAGAAGGATTTTTGGCCACTAGAAAAAAAAATTTAGTTAGGGAATCCATTCATGTGGCTATACATGCGGCAGATTAACCCCATTAAGGAGGCCTCCCAGCCTATAGAAGTTACATTTTGTAGGTTTTTACGCACCGCACAGGTACTGAGGGAGATCTTCTATTGTTATAACACAATGAACACATGTTCATTGTGACACTAATCATAATGACATTTCTTATATACCGGTTTAGAAGGGCTTGACTTTAGCTTGTTATCTATTGGGTCATTCCTTGGGGTGAGTACCTCTTTTTCCACTAAAGACTGCCCTCTAAAAGATATAAAAATTTCTCTTCACCCAAGTTCCATGAAGGTGAGGGGAGAGGTTTTTATATCTTTGGGATTACAAAAAAAAGTACCTAATACACCAAAAAATAAATAAAATATTGTTCATTTACCAATTAGAAAGGAAATGTGATCAAAATAACACAAGTTATTGTTTTTTCATTTCCTAATTAACTAGGTGAAAATTGCAGGGTTCTTTGATCCACCTAATTAGACTATGTGAAAATTGTTGTTCATTTATCCCACTAATTAGGCTATGTGAAATTTGTTGTTCATTTTAAAGACCAATTTAAAAATATTATTTTTTCATGTTTAAAACAAGAATTCCTTCATGTATCACAAGTTAGACTCCCAAGTGCATAGATCTTGTTTCTCTACCTACAAAACACATCAAAAAATAACAAAGAAAAATCAGATTTGTGTGTTCACGTCGGGTTCACCAAATGTAGGACCAAAAAATGGGTTAGAATACATATTAAGGAAACCACAAAACCCTAAAAAATATCAAAACCAATCTAATCTACCATAAAGCCATTTGAAGACAAAGTGACCTCAATTTATAGAAGATGAAAGCTCAAATTGCATAATTAGCAATTGAATGTGCAAATTGGAAATTTGCAAGGTTTATGACCCTTGGTAAAAGGAAGATGGAAAAATTTCATAATTATGAAAAAATATGCCATAATGGAGGTTAAATTAGTGGGTGGAAAAGTGGAAGGGAAGGTGTAAGAGGTGAGCTAATTAATAGGAGATGGAGGCTATAAAATAGGAGGAAATTTTGAATTATAAAAACTTATATTTTCCACAAAAATGGAAATTAGTAAATAGGAATCAAGAAATTAATTAATTGGAATTAATTAACTGTGGAGACATAGAAAACAAGGAATAAATAAATTCAATTTATTTATTCAATTAGGACATAAGGATAAACTATAGGTTATTCATCCCAAGAGGACAAATTAATGGATCATTGGCTGAATTAATGGAAGTGATGTGAATTTGAATTGATTTTGATGACTTTGATGAGGATTAGGAACACTTTTGATGGTTATGGAATGGTTTAGGAAATGAAAAGGCATTGATGATCTTTGACAATGCACTCAAATTGACTGTTGACAAAATAGCATCAATGAACTTTTAAAATGCTATTGAAGAAGCCATATGATAATGAGGGATCGATGAAATTTGACAATGCACTCGAATAATGATGAGGAGAAGGTATTAATGAACTTGAGAATCCTCCTGGGGATACATTGATGAACATGAAAATGCTCCTGGATTGATGATGATAAGGCATCGATGAACTTTGACAATGTCTTGGACAAGATTGATGATGATAGCATCAATGAACTTGGACAATACTATCGAACGAGGATTAAAAGGAGACAAGGCATTGATGAAATTTGACAATGCCATAGAATGATATAAATGAGTTTGGAATACTCTTGGATTTATTTAGGAAGATTAGGAATAATTAGGATCGATTAGGATTGGTTTAGGAAGATGATCAATTCTTCCCAAAATGAGAGAAATGTGAGTAATTGATGACCTGGAAGAACGACACAATATTAGTGAATAGAAGATGTGTTAAAAAGGGGACACATAGGTGTGAACCATTTTTTGGTGTCTACAATGATATGTAACCCGCAATGACCCTTTTATTAATTTTCACATCCTTGGGTACATAATGTTACGTATACCTTACTAAGAATTTGGTTTTATACAAACAAACAAGGAGAATGGTCCACTTCACTGTAGCTTTCAGATAAAGAGGATCGAGATATATGTGGTTTTCCAATCATGATATAATCTCTTACCATAGACACCTATATTATGTGAATTTTGTAGGATCATTGAATCAATCACCATAAGCAGAAAACAAATAAAATGTCATGCTCCCTATCCTTTATTCTCTATTCAATTTACAGACATCACAGAGTTACTCGAAAGACATAACAATAAAAAATTAATAACCATAGACATTAGAAAAAGAAAATTCATGATTTATTCCTATGCCTTTAGTCAGAAGACATCATCAAGACATTTCAAAGAGTAATGATCAATTCAAATCAAGACAAGTCTATTTGTGAGTACTAGTGTTAGGAACACCTTTGAGTAATCAGTTTTAGCAAAGAGATTATCAATCATAGATTAAGTTTTATCATTGTAGTTTGTGAAGTGTATATCCATGTCTGGATGAGTTTAGTGGTGTAGAAAACACCTTTTTGATCATGTTTAGCATTAATTTCAATTCAATGGAGTGTTGAGAAACGTTGTTGATTAAAGTGTTGAGAAACACTAGTGTGGTTTTCTTTAAAGGGAGTTGGTTTTTTAAGAAACACCTTTGCTTGTGATAGTGATAATGACTATTTTGGGTGAATATTAAGAAATATTGTATTATTTCATTGGAAAAATTTCCTAGACAGTGACCTAGGATGAAAAAGTGTGACAAACCAACCTCAGACTAACAAAATTGACCTAACTTCTAAAATTTCTAGGAAAGATGCTCCCAGTTAAGTACGAGCATCCTAAGACTTGAATATAGACAAAATCCAGGCAAGGAAAGTAGAACCTTGGAGAGCTTAGGTCTAGTTGATGTCATTAAAGTGACCAAAGGATACACAAGAGAAACAATTTGAATAGGAGCCAACTACAAGCGGTGTATTGATAGATGGAGCGATGATTACAAGTGACGCCTGTTTACCAGGTTTTCACTTCTTTTTTTGCTACCAAGATGCCTATTTACCAGGTTTTTACCAAGGCACTTTTCTTGTTTTAAAAAAAAATTATAATTTTTTTTTGTTAGTATCAAGGTGCCTATTTGCCAAGTTTTCAACAAGAATACTCTTTTTTTTTTAGGACTTTTTCCATTGTTTTTTATATTTATGTTATAGAGCCTCCCTCATTTCCCTTTTATGATTGACATTATGAGGGTTATGGATTGATTTTATTATTTCAGTTAAGACCATGTAGTACCCTCATGAGATTGTACCCTTGGGGCGATCTGTACCTACCTGATTAGTAAGACCTTCCTTGGACTTGAGATGCATTGTGAGGTTCTGATATATTATGATATGCTTGGTTGAGATGATCTTGTGATGTGATAATATTGTTAGAGGTGTTTATGTGACTCACTCGTTCCAATTTAGCCTTGTTCTCATTTTGTGGCTATCCGCATTGTTGTGCTTGAAACTTTAGAGGGACCCTACTCGGGTCAGCATAGAAATTCCTCAATCCTTAAGGACCTAGTATGTGAACCCTTTATGATACATTACTAAATTATATATTTTGGGACAAGACTGGACTTTGATGTACTCTATTTCTTCTTACTCATGTTAACGGTTCTACAAAAACATTATGTTGCAGTAGGGCTTATTGATTTATCGATTTTAATGACCAACAGTTAAGTGTTTGAATAACATGGATTGAATTAGAATAAGGAAATTGTGCCCACAATGTATAAGTTATGATTCTGATAAATGATAGGTTCTTATATGTTATTTTCATAAGAACATGAATTGATCATTTGAGTTGATTCGTGATTGTATGTAGAGATGTTCATTTAATGATTAAAAGGGAATTGCAATTAAATATTAGATTGGTTAAATTAAAGGGCTAACATGACAATGTTATGGTGGATTATCATTAAATGTACTATATTGAGTAAGATTAGTTTATCATTAAGATGACACAATTAGGGTTAACTGCACTCAGATGTGAGTTGCATTCTGAAGTGATATTGATGACAATTAAAATTATATGATGATTCAATGTGTACCAATGTTTTCATGAGAGAATTGGTTTGGGAATACTATTTTGGAATTATTGGTGAATTATGTGGTATAGGTTGTAAATGACATGTGTTGGAATGTTGTTCAATATGTATATCAATTTTATATATGATTTGTTTCCTTGGACTACTGATGTTCAATTTTAGTGTGGAGAGAATTTGACCATGGAAATAAATTGGGGAACCAAGCATAGGTATATGTGAATTCAGTGAAAGATAAGGTTGTGTCTAATGAGAGACAAGACCTCATTGTATTGTGATTTAATTTGTAAACATAAACATTATATTTTTTGTATTTAGTTCTTAAATGTTATTTTCATATTTTATTTCTTTGTGTTTTATGCCCAAGTGGATATGACATGTGTCTAGTGATGTGTAAGTGTTTGTATGTGTCACTTGACACTTGTGTATGTACTTAAGACCATGACATTTCCACATGGGGATTGGGTGTTCATCTACCTAGGATAGTACAAAGTAGATCCCCATGTATTCTTCCTTGATTAGAGAGCTGGAGGTGTGGTCACTTCAATGGAATTTCGTGAGTATGCTTTTAGTGGACTTTTGGGGGGTTATAAATGTGCCTAGGGGTGTCTTAGGGTCATTTTTAGGTATCCCACTTGTTATACCTATGGGTAAGGGTCATTTTAACCCTAGGATAACATTTGGTTGACCAAGAGACCCTTCCAAAAGTTGGTTTCCCAAGTTGGACAAAAATCAACTTTTGGGAAGCTTGATCTTGGATAGACCACTCTTCCATTTTGATGCAAAGACCTTACTCACATTTTTGAGTTTCCCCTTTTTGGATCCATTTTTGGAAAGTTGTAAGAGACTAAGGGAAGAGAGATCAATAGGAGGCTTTCCTTTTTCCCATGAGTTTCTAGTGGCCTTTTTAGTGGGGACTCTCCATGTTAGAGAGTTTGAACACCTACTCTCTAACTTTAGAGACAACTAGTGAATGAGGGAAGACTTTGGGAAAATGGACAAAAGGGTAAAAGCTTCAACAAATATTACCATAACTTCTAGTATCAAGGTTGGTGGCTCCAAGCTCTTTCTCCTCCATTAATGGTGTTTGTGTTTCATATGGATCCATGAAAGAAGAAAGAAAGAATGTTTGTTTTGTTTTTTTTATAATGACATAATGTGTAGATATATTATTTTTGTATCATGTTGATGTTGTACTCTTGTTATGTTTAGTTCTTGTTGTGTTTGTAAAAGATGAATCTATGTGTGTGTAGTAAATGTTGTTTGTATTGGGATTGTGCAAGGCCAAACTCACCCTTGGGAGGGCAGAGTAGCCTTGAGGGTGAAGGGAAGATGACAGCCCTCTTGGTGTAGAGTCTCTCTCTTGGGGAGAGAGGGATGCACCATGGATTATGGGGTCCATGGTAGGATTGAAGCATTTGTGCTTTGGGGGTCATAAGTATTTTGGCCACTTGGATGAGCATGCTATGGGAGATGCGATGTTATACTATATTTTGTAGATGTGAGAATGTTTCCTTGTTGAAGGCTTGTAACTTTGTATTTTCCTTATTCTCCCATTAGGGTACTTGGTCCACTTTCACCCTTGAGAAGCTTGTATAAAAGCTCCTTGTGTTAAGCCTTGGGAGGGAATTTAGTGTTGTTATTATTGTTTTTTTTGTAATTGTTGTTTTGTTTGAGTGTTTGTAACCTGCCTTTTTCTTGGTTCCCCAACCTTGGGGGTGGCCTCTTAGAGGCCTAGGTTGGGAGGTGAGCATCCCATGGTCAAGTTGTAAACTTATTGCAGGTTATGCACATAAAGCTGAGTTAAAGATGGTGTGAAGGAAAGAAATGAAATGGTTTTTTTTTAAGTGTGGATTTTTTTTCATTGTTAGCCATTTGTAAAAATTGTAAATTCCTTGAAAGGAAAAGAATGCAATTGCACTCTGTAATAGGAAGATTAAAGAGACTTATAATGGATTCTTGCAAAGAAAATTTATAGAAGTTGCATGTAATCATTTTCTTGTAACAAAATGTTGTGCACTTTGTAAAATTTATATCTTGCATACCACTCTTTAAATTTTTTTGTAGCCTACATATCACTCTTTAAATTATTATTATTATTATTATTATTTTGCAAATCACTATGTAAAATTGGTGTTCTACATTTTATGATGCATTTTATTAATCATGAGAAATTAGCAGAGATTTGACAAAACATTAGATGAAGATTGAGGTTTATGAAAAGTTGATTTTCTGAGTGATAAAGTTGCAAGTTTATTTCCACTCTGTAAAAAAAGGGGGGTTCCCTGATATTGCCAATAAGGTGCCAAGTAATTCAGTTTTTGAAAGGAAAATGAAATATGTTTGCAATCATTCCAAAATAGAAAATGAAATGTAATTATTTAGCCATTTAAGAATTTAAAGCTCTGCATGAAGTACATCAATTTGTTCATTTTGAAACTATCTGTTTAAAAAAAATATAATTCTTTTTTCTCAGAGTTAAAGAACTAGTTATACCTTAGAGTAGGAAATTCAACACTTTAAATAGATTGGCATAGATCTATTCTAAGAGGAGAGAACCCTACAAAGAAATAAAGGATTCTGTTGCAAATT
>MU225054.1:763406-812451 GCA_018584345.1 Thuja plicata
TGAAAACTGTAGATTTTTGTTAGCCTTTGCAGATAGCCTGAATTTTGGGGGTTTCGATAGAAAGTACTTTCGATAGAAAGTACTTTCGATCGAAACTAATTAGTTTCGATCGAAAGTACTTTCTATCAAAATTACTTTCTTCATTAAACATGCATATGGGTCAAAATCCCATTAAAATCTTTACTAAACTAGTTTCGATCGAAACTAACTTAGTTTCGATCGAAACTAGGTTAGTTTCGATCGAAACTAACCAAAAAAGGTGGTTTCGATCGAAACTATTAATGTTTCGATCGAAACAATCAGGTACTTTCTATCGAAAGTACCTGACTAAATCCTCCCACCTCGCGGATTCATGAGGAATTTCTTCCTCCGAAAAAGTGTAACCCACTATTGTGGGATCACCCTTTTAATTTATTTTAGAGGGTTTTAAAGCAATGGCTCTATGTCCTATGTTGCGCGAGAGTAGAGAGATAAAACTAATTTTCTGGGTTGTATAGCTGTAGTCATAGGGTGTTGTTTGGGTAAAAATGAATGCATTTATGATGAGGTGATGTTTTTAAGGTTTTAAAATCAGATTTTGAAAATCTTTTGTAACCCTTAGGCGGTTCCCTGTCTCCTTTGCTTTTATGATTGGTCTATTCCTGTGTCTTGGTGGGTGGTGTAGATCAGATCAAATCTTTGCATTGATATTTTAGAGAATTATCAATTGATGAAAGGAAGGATTGTAGTAAATTAGATTTGGTAGAAGGAAAAGTTTCAGATGGATATTATTTCTAAGGTTTCCTTCTTCTATATATCTCATTCTTTTCTCTGTTGTAAGGGTTCCAAGATTTTGGTCCCACGGGGGATATAGCAGATTGTTTTTAAACTATAAAAAGACATAATAGAAAGTTTTTAGATCTTTTGCATTTGTTGAAGTGGTATGTATTTTGAAACAAATTGATACAGAAGCAGGATTCTTCATACTTAGTACAATATTTCAGATTCAAGTCTCTCCTTGGTGTTTATCTTTTGAGTTTTGGATCTTCTGATTAACTGCATAGAGTTTATTTATGTATATGTTTTTATTCCTATGTTTTGATCAAGGATCAAATTAAATCTTGCTTTGGATATGACATAGGCTCATTTGGTTTGTCTACATAAGGATCTTATAAGTAGTGTTTTCTCTGAGATTATTTGTGTTTATGGCTTTGAGTCCTTGACAACAGTTAGTTTCTATTTTCTACTCCTGAACAAGAAATATTTTCCAATGCATAAAGAACTAATAAAAAATTAGTACATCTTTTGTTGATACATGTTTGATTGGGGTTGGCTATATTCTACAAAATTTAATCAAAACCATTTCCATTTTCTTTCATGTTTTGTGGTTGTTGGTTGTGAATCCTTCATGGTATTGGAGAGTCAATGAATGTGTGGTTAATATTTAGTAATTTCTTACCATTATCTATTGTTTAAATCTAGAGTTATAAGGATTTCTAAAGAGTTGATTATCTATCTGGATTATGTGTACCCACCTAGGTTTTTTAGAGCCAGAAGTGCAGAGGGAAGTCTTGTCCCTATAGTTGGTCCAGTTACCTTGAAGACCTTCCCATAATTGGAGCTAACCACTCTTGAAATCAATCTCAAGGTATATTGGTAGCTTTCAAAGAATAAACATTTTTAAAAACCAACATACTCGTGGTCAAAGGAAAACTGGGGAGGTCTCACATAATCCCATGATCCAGGTCACAAGGGAGGAAAATATTCATGGGTCACAATGGGGTGACATGTGGAAGGGCTGGCTAGATCAATTGGTGATGTGGCAGAGGTCTTGATGAATTAGAGTGTGTCACCTAGAATCTACTTAAATAATGATGATGTGCAAGAATGACACGTGGAAAAAAAAAAGGATGTCAAATCGTAGTGTCATGAGGTTAGGCTACAGTTAGGAAAGTTACTTACGAAGTTGTGGTAACCTACTACGTGTCCATGATTGTAAAGGATAAGGGAAATCAGGCACAATCCTAGTGCTGAGATGCAAAATGAGTAGATCCATAGACTTTTTAGATTCTGTCATGTGGTAGGCAAAGTTGTATGATATTCAAAGCATTATTAACCAAAGTTATCAATATTTTATGGCTATTTTATTTCATTAATTGACCATATGGTGTTTAAAGATAGGTTTCTACAAATGGATAAGCATGCTGAGGAAAAGACCAATTTGATAAGACCTGCATGAGAAACAAAAATATCTAGTAGATTTGAATTTTGTAAGAAACAGTCAAAAATAAAAAGAGAGCTAAAGGAAATAATCCAAGTGTGAGAAAAATGAATAGTTTTACCATAAACATAATGAAAGAGAGATTTTTTGAAGAACTATCACCAAAACCATCAAGATGCTCCAAGATCAACATAATGAGACAAGTACTTGGAAAGGGAAAAAAAACTCCTTGTGTATATAATATGAATGAGATAAAAATCCTAGAGAAAGAGAGAGAATGTGAGCAAGAAGCTCATTACAACATTGAGAGAAAGAGTTGAGAATGTGAGTAGATGTGAGAACATTATGAGAATATTGTGTGTGTGTGTGTAATGGTAGTAGTGTGTGGAGAAGCATCTCTTAAATAGAGATGAGTGATGGAGTTAAAATATAACTCCCATCTTCTATGATTTCCACATTCACATTAAGTGTGTGCCAAGTATGAGAATCCTCTTAAGGAGGAATACAATAATTTTCTTAATAAAAGAAATAAAAGAAATGAGTTATCCTCCTACTTGTACTAGAGGACAAATTACATTTTAGGATACCTTGGATTATCCATATTTAAATAATACACCAAGGAAATATTATTAATTCTAACACCCCCTTTAATCTTTACATGGGTTGTTTACATCAAGGGAATTAAATCTAAATTTTACAATGAATTACAACACAATTTGATTATCTTCAAAAAAATCAAAGTCCAAGTCTTAAAGTAGTCTTATTTAACCATGGGTACAATTGGTACTTCAGATTGGATAGAGCTAAGAGATTGAATTGTGACTTTGGAAAGGTCCATGATATATCACCTGAATCAAAAAACTAGAAAAAAACAAAATTAGATTTCCCATAGTCCGGATCTACCCTTGATATAAATCAGTACACCTTTCAAAAGAAACTCATAATATGTGTTATAAAATAATTCAACTTTAGATAATTTTTTAAAACTTTAGAATGAGATTAATCATAAGAAACCATAAAAATGTGCAATGTAGCTAAAATGACATCAAGATAAACCATATTCTCAAAGTGATTTATAATAAACATTATCAATTCTCTCATAAAATAAACATACTAATGCTCACATGACCATATACAAGGTCAAATAATTAGACATGCATCAACATTGTATTAATCACATGGATATAGATTGTCCACTAATGAGGCATCTCATTGCAAGTGAATGGGTGGCCAATCCACAACCTACATGACTCACAATCAAAGCAATGAAGTATGCAAACACATCATCACAATAGAAGAATTTGCATAGAAATATGGGAGAGACAAAGATAAATCAATGGAATAAGTTGATAAACATAAACTGGAGTAAGTGTATCCCAATGCAACTTACAAAAATAAATTAAGGGAACAAGTTTATAAACATCAATTTAAGTAAGTGCATCATGTTGGATGATATCATTTTTGGTTACTGATCATGATGTTGATATTCATGTTTTGTCACTGATGTTAATATATATTTCTGTGGAAAGGACAGACTGGTTACTTGACTGGAAGGAGCGTACGGACACTGTACAGATGATTCAGAATGATTGAAGTTGGATTTATATAGAATGATGTGTGTTGAAATTATTCCTAAGGTCACTTATATTTATGATGCAGATTGTGGATGTTACAATTGATTTGGTGAAACTAGTTTTCTGGACTGTAACTGTGTTTCTGGACAGAGAAGGTCTCTATGTTTCAGGTATATCTTTCTGGCAAAGATATTTTAGATGATGTGAGCTTACTGGTGGAAAACCAACATATGTTGGAGTAATGGGTTGATTTATATTTTTGTTTGGTTACTGGTGACGTCAGTTGTGGCATGTATTTTGAAGAAGACCTAATTGGTGGCCGACTTCAAACATGTAGCGTGTAAAATGAATTGTGAGCATGGATTTTGGATCTGGAAGTATATGTGATGGATTGTAATAGATTTTTACTTGTTATGGATACTGTTTGTATCTTGGCAAGAGGTCAAATAATTATTTGTATATTGGAAAGCCTTTATTGGCCGACCTAATTAATTATTTGTGTATTAGGAAAGCTTAACTGGCCAACCTAATAAATTAATGTAAGAGGGTATATATGATTGATCTTTTCTTTTGAAAAGGTGTGATAGAGATTGAAAAGAAGAAGAAGTAAAAGCTGCAAGGATTTTTTGGATGTTGGATGGAGAGCAGAGTTTATAAGAAGAATACTTCATTGGCACTGACCAAGCAAAGATAGTTTCTATCAAACAGTTCACTAGATTGTGTATTTTATTTATAAATTTGTTCAGATTATGAATCCTTGAGGGTGGATTTAACCTTCTTTGGATAGTGTGCCTTGGTAGTGAGCCTAATATTTCTTTTGAATCCTAACAAGGTTTGTCTCCTAATAGGGACTGTGTACTGTAATATTGTAACAAGCTCCTAATAGGGCTAAATCTTTTAACAGGGATACTATACTCTCAGTACATTAATTGTGGCTGTTAATTACCACCGAGGTTTTACCTTTAACAGGGTTTCCTCAACAACAAATATTGTGTTATAGTGTTGGCATTTTCTATGTTATCATTTACATATGTAGATTTGGTTTATATAGTTTAAAGTTTAAAGTTTAATAATCTATATCATAACTGATTCACCCCCCCTCACAGTTGTCTTGTGGATTGTTATTCCTAACAATTGGTATTAGAGTTTGTGGTCCTTAGAGAGAAATTTTAAAAGCTTGAGGTGATCCTGAAGATGACTTACTACAAGAAGGATAGTCTAAAGTTTAATCCTAAAAATTTTGACAGTTGGCAGAACAAGATGAGAACACATCTTCTATGTTTGGGAATTGATTACTGGACAATAACAAAGAAGAAAGAAAAGGTAGCGACTGAGGATGAATTAGAGAAATCCAATGAACATGAAAAGAAACTATTTTCATGTAATATGGTTGCAAGGGAATCCTTGATCAATGCTCTATCGGAAGGAGAATTTACTGAAGTAAAGGACTTGGATTATGCACATGAGATCTGGACAAGATTAGAAGCATTATACATTGGAGACAAGTTTACTAAGAAGGAAAAGTTACAAAACTGGAAGACAAAATGGAATCACTGGAGATGAGAGAAGATGAGAACAACAGAGCATATGGATAGAGAATTACTGAAGTGGTTACTGGTATTAGGAACTCTGGAGGAACTTATAGTGAGGAAGAAGTGATTGCAAAATACTCAGATCTTTGAAACCTGCTTATAGAACCAAAGTTCAAGCTATAGAGGAGATCATACCTTTAACACCAAACTTCACCAGAGAGATGTTGATTGGAAAGATAACTACATTTGAGGCTATAGAATTGGGAGACACTTTACATAAAGTTGAGTCAACATTCAAGGCGACCATGCACAAGAACAAAAGGATCTTACCTAGAAATGCAAGCACAAGTAGTAGTGATTTAAGAGAAGAACTTGGAGCCTATGTTGATGAATGGGAACAAATAAAGGAAGAAGAAAGGAAGCAAGATGAATTTGTGGCACTAATTTCTAGAAGAGAAAAGAGATTTAAGGGTAAATTTGAAGGAAAATTACCTTTAAAATGTTTTTCATGTAACAAGATTGGTCATTTTGCATCTAGATGTCCTACAAGAATTCCAAAGCACAAACCTAAGTTTTTCAAGTCTAAATTTTCAAAAGACAAGAAATGTTATTATGCTAGTGAGGGAATATCTGATGATGATGATGGTGACTATGATGAAATTGGATTTATTTCTATTAAGGATGATGAACCTATGCATCAAGAAAAAGCTTTAGCATCCCATGTTGAAAACAAATCTGAATCGGTTATAGATAGTGGTTGTTCACATCATATGACAGGAGATAAAAACAAGTTTGTAAGTTTGAAAAGACATGATGGTGGTGTTGTTAGATTTGGTGATAATACTCCTTAAATTATAATTGGGATTGGATCTATTTCTTTGGATGGAAAGACTAACACTGACAATGTATTACTTGTTGATGGACTTAAGCATAATATGTTGAGTGTTGGACAGCTAGTGGACAAGGGTTATCAATTAAATTTCATTAATGGGAAATGTTCTATCAAGAGTAAAATAGGAGACTTGATAGTGTCTGGTACTAAATCTAGAGTTAATGTATAGTTAATGTATTTGAATTGAACACATCTGAAGCTTCTTGTTTATTGTGAAGGTTGATGACAGTTGGTTATGGAATAGAAGATATTGTCATGTTAAATTTGATAACATTGTGAAGGCAAGTACAACTAATGCAGTAAGAGATCTACCTAAAATTGTGAAGCCATCTAACACTATGTGTAGAGAGTATGTAATGGGGAAGCAGACTAGAAGCACTTTCAAGAGAAAATCTTATTCAACAAAAGGGAAGTTGGATCTGGTACATACAGATCTATGTGGTCCTACAAGAACAAGATCATACTATGGTGAAAGGTACTTTATACTTTTTGTTGATGATTTTTCCAGAATGATGTGGGTTACATACCTAAGAGAGAAATCTGAAGCATTCGACAAGTTCAAGTTATTTAAAGAAAAAGTTAAGAATGAATCTAGTTTGAAGATAAAATGTTTAAGATCAGATAGAGGTGGAGAATTCACATCAAACTTATACAATTCATACTATGAAGAGCATGGAATATACAGAAAGACATCAGCCCCTAGAACTCCACAACAGAATGGGATAGCAGAGCGAAGAAATAGAACTATATTAGATGCTGCTAGAACTATCTTGTTGGAAGGAAATGTGTCACATGTTCACTGGAGAGAAGTAGTTGGCACTGCTATGTACACCTTGAATAGAATTTGGATCAGAGAAGGTACAAGTAAAACACCCTATGAATTATGGTTTGATCATACACCTACTGTAAAATATTTTAGAATATTTGGTAGTAAATTTTATATCAAGAGAGATAATGAGATAGGCAAGTTTGATGCTAGAAGTGATGAATGAATCTTTCTTGGTTATTCTACTAAGAGTAAAGCATATAAATGTTTGAATATGAGATTGAGAAAGTTGATTGAATGCGCTAATGTGAGGATAGATGAAAATTTTTAGATTCAGGAAAGGATATATGATTGTGGTCAGATAACATAAAGAAAAGAGGTTGCTGCTAAACCTGAAGAACCTTTGATGATCAAGAATTAGATTGAAGAAGAACAGGCTAAGCTACTGAAACATTGAAAACACTGAGGTATGTAAAGAGGAACAATCTTGAAGATAAAATTATTGGTGATGCAAACAAAGGGATGATGACTAGATCTAAAGATAGAGATGAAATTTGCTTGATTTCTCAAGTTGAACCAAAGACTACTGATGAAGCATGTAGAGATGAATCTTGGACTAAAGCTATGGAAGAAGAACTTGATAAGATAAAGAAAAAAATACTTGGGAACTAGTTCCAAGACCTAAGAACCAAAATGTGATTGATACTAAATGGGTTTTTAGAAACAAAATGGATGAGGAAGGAACAATGGTAAGAAACAAGGAAAGAATGGTATGTAAAAAGGCTACTCACAACAAGAAGGCATAGACTATGAAGAAACATTTTCTCCTGTTGCTAGATTGGAAGATGTGAGATTATTTCTTGCTTATGTTGCACATAAAGACTTTAAAGTGTATCAAATGGATGTGAAGTTAGCATTCCTGAATGGTGATCTAGAAGAAGAAGTATAAATTGAGCAACCTGATGGTTTTCCTTTGATAGATGATGAAAACATGATTTGCAGACTGAAGAAGGCACTGTATGGACTGAAACAATCACCAAGGGCATGGTATGCGAGATTGGACAAATATCTACTTTGTCTTGGTTTCATAAAAAGGTAATGCAGATAATAATTTGTATTTAAGAACTGATGAAGATGGAATCTTAATTATAGAAGTTTTTGTTGATGATATCATTTTTGGAGGCAATGATAAAATGAGTAAGAAATTTTCTAAATAAATGGAGAATGAGTTTGAAATGTCAATGATTGGGGAGATGAAATTTTTTATTGGTTTGCAAATTAATCAGAGTAAGAAAGGCATTTTTATATCTCAGACCAAGTATCTTAAGGAAATGTTGAAGAAGTTTGGAATGGAAGATTGTAAACCTGTTGGGACACCTATGGTGATTGAACACAAATTGAAAAATAATGATGAGACTCAAAGTGTTGCATAGACCAAGTACAGATTGATGATTGGAGGTCTACAATATCTAACTCATAATAGACCAGATATTACCAATGCAGTTGGAATTGTGGCTAGATATCATGCAGATCCTAAAGAGACACACTTTGCTGTTGTAAAAAGAAAAATCAAAAGATTTTACTTTACAAGCTTATACTAATGCTGATTGGGAAGGTGATGTGGATGATAGGAAGAGTACAAGTGGTGGTGCATTTTTCCTTGGAAAAAGATTGGTTTCTTGGTTGAACAAGAAGAAGAACTGTATTGCTTAATCTACTACTGAGTCAGAGTATGTTGCTTCTGCAATAAACTATACACAAGTTGTTTGGATGAAACAAATGTTGAAGAGCATTAAAATAATTTTCAAAGAACCAATGGTTATCCATTGTGATAATAATAGCATAGTGAATATGTCAAAGAATCTTGTAATGCATTCAAAGACTAAACATATTTCTATTAAGTATCATTTCTTAAGGCAGAAGGTAGAAGATAAAGAGATTAAACTGGAGTATACTAGCACCAAGGAACAGATAGAAGATATATTTACTAAACCTTTGCCAAAAGATGATTTTGAATATTTCAATGGCATGCTAGGGGTGATGGCCCCTCCCAGTGGTAACTAAATGATGCATATGTGCATTCATCTAGTGGATCTAAGAGCTATATCATTCTCTAGACTTGATGTATGGATCTACTCCTTAGGGGGAGTGATCGCAGGAGAATACTATGGAGTACATTTAGGTGATTGTGCACCTGGTTGATGAACATGAAGATTTGAAAAAGATACATATGAGTTATGGAACCCTTTTTCATTTCTTCCAAAGGGGGAAGGAATCTATGTGAAAATCGCTATTATTTTGAGAGATTTGTGTTGAGGATATTGAGAAGATTGTATTGAGAGAGAGTAATTTTGGGTTGATGCATATGGATTTTCCCATATGTTTCCCTCAATGCCAAAGGGGGATATTTTTGGATGATATCAGTTTTGGTTACTGATCATGCTGTTGATATTCATGTTTTGTCACTGATGTCAACATATATTTCTGTGGAAAGGACATACTAGTTACTTGACTAGAAGGAGTGTACTGACACTGTACAGATGATTTAGAATGATCAAATTTGGATTTATATAGAAGGATGTGTGTTGACCTTGTTCCTAAGGTTTCTTAGCTTTATGATGCATATTGTGGATGTTATAGTTGATTTGGTGAAACTGGTTTTCTGGACTGTAACTGTGTTTCTAGACAAAGAAGGTCTCTGTGTTTCAGGTATATCTTTCTAGAGAAAATATTTCAGATGATACGAGCTTACTGGTGGATATCCGACATATGTTGTAGTAATGGGTTGATTTTGATTATTGTTTGGTTATTGGTGATGTCATTTGTGGCGTGTATTCTGAAGAAGACCTAGTTGGTGGCCGACTTCAGACATGTAGCGTGTAAAATAAATTGTGAGTGTGGATTACAGATCTGGAAGTATATGTGATGGATTGTAATTGATGTTTACTTGTTATGGGTACTCTGTGTATATTAGAAAGGGGTCAAATAATTATTTGTATATTGGAAAGCCTTAATTGGCCGACCTAATTAATTATTTATGTATTAGGAAAGCTTTACTAGCCGGCCTAATGAATTATTGTAAGAGGGTATATATGAGTGATATTTTATTTTGAAAAGGTGTGACAGAGATTGAAAATAAGAAGTAAAAGCTATGAGGATTTTTTGGTTGTTGGATGTAGCAGAGTTTATAAGAAGAATACTTCATTGGAACTGACCAAGAAAAGACAGTTGCTATTAGACAGTTCACTAGATTGTGTATTTTATTTATACACTTGTTCAGATTGTGAATCCTTGAGGGTGGATTTAACCTTCTTTGGACAGTGTGCCTTGGAAGTGAGCCTACTATTTCTTTTGACTCCTAAAAGGGACTATGTACTGTAATGTTGTAACAAGCTCCTAATAGGGCTAAATATTTTAACTGGGATACTATCCTCTCAGTACATTATTTGTGGGTGTTAATTCCCACCGGGGTTTTACCTTTAACAAGGTTTCCTTAACAACAAATATTGTGTTATGGTGATGGCATTTTCTATGTTATCATTTACATTTACAGATTTGGTTTATAAAGTTTAAAGTTTAATAATCTATATAAAAAATTATTCACCCCCCTCTCATTTGTCTTGTGGAATGTTATTCCTAACACATCCCAGTGCAACTTACAAATGGAACAATTTTATAAACATCAATTGAAGTGCATCCCAGTGAAACTTACAAATGGAATAAGTTGATAAACATCAACTGAAGTAAGTGCATCCCAGTGCAACATAGAAATGGAACAAGTTGATAAACATCAACTAAAGTAAGTGCATCCCATTGCAACTCACAAATGGAACAAGATGATAAACATCAACTGAAGTAAGTGCACCCTGGTGAAAATTACAAATGGAACAAGTTGATAAACATCGACTGAAGTAAGTGCATTCTGTTAGGATTAAGTAGTACTAAGAGTGGGGGCGAATCAGTATTACAACACTTTAATATTATAACACTTTAAACATGAACTAATTAATTTCTAACTTGACCAAATAAATACTGAAATAAAAAGAACATAAACACACAACACATAATTCATAACTCATAACATCATGAATTATTTTCAAGGAAACCCTTGACAAGGGAAAACCCCGGTGGGGATGGTACCCACAAATATGCACTAAAATTATTCTGTCACTATTAGGAGACCTAGCCCTATTAGGAGCTGAATATTACATTAGCACATTTCCCTATTAGGGAAATACAAAACCCTATTAAAGGTATATTGAGCACACTACTCATACAATCAGAAATACTATTTTGTTACAATGCTTTTCTCAAGAATGAACAATACAAGCATCTGCTATGCTTAGGTAGTTCTATTTGTAGCTTGCATCACCACATGTCTACTTCTAAAATCACAATGCATCGATGCATCACATCCATATAATCTCATTTTCCACACATACTCATCACACACTTGTCACACACTTATCACACTTCACTTCTGAAAAACTCTATATATATATATGCATATATATATATATACATATATATATATATATATATATATATATATATATATATATATATATATGTATATATGTATATATACATATATATACATACATATATATATACATATATAAATATATACATACATACATATGTATATATATATATATACACATATATATATGTATATATATGTATATATATATACCTATATATATACATATGTACATATATATATATACACATATGTACATATATATATACATATGTACATATATATATATATATCTTATTTCACTACCCAGTCGACTTCCAATTACATCATAAAATAGAATTAATACTTATACAAAAAGTAATTACCAAGTTGGAGAGCATACACTATCAAAACATAGGTAATCCACAATCCAAATCAAACGTAGCACATTTGGAATTCATGTTATACTCCCTTAATCACCATGATTTTTCATCTGCCTTGTATCATTGTTACTCTATCTTTGCATGTCTTCAACTATCTATATCTCACTCCGATCAACACCAAAACTCAAGCAACCTTAACCAAATATCATACATGTCCTAAAATAGCTGCCTCTAAGCTTGCATGTCAGCATTCATCATATACTATCTTCGCTAACCAAAACTATATTGCTATACTCTATAAATTTGCTTCCTGTACTTAGTCATTTTGCAATTCCAAACTCCAAAACTATGTTCCACTCCAAGAAACCATCCATACCAGATGTGTTTCCATAAATGAAAACCCTCAAGTGTTCCATAACACTCTTAAATGAACCACTTAGCAAAAATCTCTCCCTTTGGCATTGATGGCAACACTTAGTGAAAAATGACTAAGTGTCAATACCAAAAAGATATACACAATATCCTTTATCTCCTTTATATATCTACTCTATACATTTTTCTTCTCTTATACATTTTTCTTCTCTTCTCCCCCTTTAACATCAATGGAAAAGGTATACAAAACATAGAATACATAACAAAATTATGTCACTTCTTACCAAAAAAATGTTATACAATCTTTAATACATCTTGGATTGAGCTCTCTAAGATCTTCACTTCCCTTGACCAAGTCTTCACTAGTTTCTAACTCACATGAATCATCCCATTCAGTGCAAACAAAGAAGATTTTGCTTCCTTTAGCTCAGTATGCATATGATCTATAATGGCCTGTGTTGTCTTCTCCATATCAGAAATATGTGTCTCCCGAATTGATAACTTAGGAGTGACTAAACTCTTCAGCATTCCAAGTCTTCCCACAACTCTCCCTTTCTCTATATCTGAGACACTCAGCTTGTCCAATATCCTAGACACTTCTCTATCTAAATCCAATATAGAGTGTGAAGAGGTCTCACAACTGCCCATCATCTTGTCTAGAGTTAGTCTATCCTTTTTTATAATCTCCTCAATGCTCTTTAGATGTCTAACAGGATTTATACAATAACTGTATAAATTCCTTCCATGCAATACAAAAATCCTTGCTTCAGATATGGTTTTTTCAAATATGCCCAAGTCCCATGAGATAGACTTTCATATTTACTCCAGCTTCTTTGCAAGGTACTTCTTCTCTACTTTCTCTTTAGAGATCTTGTCTAAGGACTCATAATGAATTTCAAATTCATCCAACACTTTGTTCAAGTTTTTTTCACTGTCCTTTGATTGGAAAGAAAAAGTATCAACTTCTCTTTCCATTACTCTTGACTTCTTCTCTCCTTTCTTCTCAGATCTCTCCTTCACTTTAGAAAATATGATGAAGGATAGATTCATCAACTCATGTTCATCCATACTCTCAACATCAGTGCTCAGAGTCTTATCTCCACTTTCCAACAACAAAGATGAAGAAATAGATGCATGGGTATCCCTTTTCTCTTCAAATTTAATCATTGTCTCCTTCACTACTTCAACTTCACTCACTTTCTGTTCATCTTTCTCTTCCATTTCAGGAACAATGTTTCCTTCTATGTTGGTATCCTTCTCAAAAGGGTCACTATCATCCTATGAGGTGTCCAAAGACACAGGCACACCAGAAAAAAATAAATCTGATTACTTCATTGTACTCACAAATTCACTAGTGTCTTCGCCCATTGCCTTATCAAGACTTATTTCAGTCATCCTTGATGATTTGCCTCTTTCAATATATTTAGGCTTAGAATCCTTTGGTGGTGAGAAATTCTCCAATTTAGTATCCATCAAAACCTTATCCATAGCCTTCTATGTTTCATTAACCACTTCATCGTATCTTCTCCCCATTATCTTTACCAATCTAGACTTAGTTCTCAGAAAAGGTTTTAAGTCTTTTAAAATAATTTCAGTTTCTTTAACTGAAACAATAGGTAAACATATTTTCAACTTCATGTAATCTGATTATTTCATCTTTTATCTATGCTAAATGTTTCCTTATTTCCATCTTCTCATAGAGTTCTTCAGGTATACTACCTTCAAATTCTTGCAAGTTCTTCTTAAAATCAAGAAAATGATTTATTACCATGTCTTTGATCAAAATTTTATCTAATGTGTCATACCTCTCATAGTATTTGATCAAAGAAATAAGCTTTCCCTGGTCAACTATTCTCTTCTCTAGTATTTTCATGTCAGATTTCCAGATTTGTTTCACCTCGGTGCTCTTATCCTCTGCTTTCTTTTCTTCTTCTTTCTTATCTTCTACCTTCTTCTCTTCTTCTCCCTTCACTTCAACTTTTTTTTCTTTGTTTCTTAGGTGAAGAGTTCTATTTAGTGGACCTTGTGTTCCTTCTAGGAAATTCCATAGGTTTCTCACTCTACGATGTTCTCTTTGGTGATGTAGGTGATGACATTAATTTTCCATTAGTATGCAAACAACACTTTCGGTAAGCATACACTGAAATATAGGAAAAAGAAAAAATTGAAAATCAGATATAAAGAGATCACTGAAAAATGGCTAAGTACAAAGAGAACTGATGACACAACTTTGTGTGTACATAGAAATTGCAAAGAAGAAGGATAAAGAGGAATCTGACAAAGGAACCCGAAGTGTAGGACAGAGTGCAAACCAAAGAGACAGTTAAAGAGAAAATTGAGAGAACAAAACTGAAAAATAATCAACTGATTTCAGAGCATAATCGACCATCAAAAACTGAGAGTGAATTACAACCCGCAAAAAGTGGATCTGAATTCCATGTTAGACAAAGTAGTCTTATTCTATTTATAGAATCTTGCTTTGTTTTTAAATCCATTTCTTTAGGGACAAGAAACATGAATGTAAGTTCTTTAATCAGTCTAACTGATTTAAAACACATAGACTAGGAGATCAAGGTAAAGTTGTAAACCTGATCTTAGAGTTAACATTGTTTTTTGTGAAACTTGATGATGTCAATCCATCTTATAAATAGATGATGCAATCATTCTGTTAGGGTTTTTTCTTGCAATTATCCTTTAAAAATAGTATGAATAATTTTCTCTTATATATTTCCAATAATCTATATGCAAGAAAAGCCTAATTGATGAGGATTGGATATGATCCTCCTTATTTTTTGAGATCCACTAACACAAGAAGGTATTACCTATGAATGATTACTGATTGACAGTATCTTTATAGTGGATTATGTCTTCTTACTAACTTGTTGAATGCCTTTTACTGTATCAATAAATAGATAACTATGCAAATGACTATGAATAATCTGATACAAAGCTTAATGAGCCAAACTAGTATTTTGACAATAGCAAATAGTAATGCAATAAGGATTCTCATCCTTCTTCCTTTTAAATTTATTATGAAATTAGGAGGGATAACCTATTTGATTCTCTCTTGAAGGAATCAATAGAATTCAATTATATACTCTGTGAGTACAATTGCTTATGAATGTATGCTCTTTTATAAATGTAATGTATTTGAATGATTGTTCTTAAATGCTGGATGATTGAACAATTACTTGCAAAACTATGAACTAGTGCCTAATCCTATGGGCTACAGAGTCAAGATTGAAAGAAAATCCACAATTAGGTGACTAATGAAAATAATTACAACCTAGATAGCATGCCTTACAAACTATCCAGTCACTCCTATATCTTTGTTCATCAGATCTTAAACATCAATATTGAGCTTCCAGGAATCATCTGAAAGAATTATTCCTTCCTGGAAGGACCTCACAAATGATTGCACAACTACCTTGTAGTTGATGTATTTAGATGCCTTACAAATAAAAACATAAAAGCTTGATATAAATAAAAGAGACAACACAAGATATAAAATAGAGATTGCAATGTATTTTATTAATGTATAACTACTTCAAGATACATACAATAGACAAAAAAGTATAGAGGCTCAGAAAAAATTGTAGTAGTCTGCCTTGTAATTCTATTGCATCATCCTTTCAAAATGTGACAATAATCTCTATTTATAGGCTTAAACCATCTTGGAATCCTTAAGAAGTAAGGATGCTACAAGCTTCAGATGGTTTTAAGACCTAACCATAAAATACAGAAAGGACAAAAGATAGGAAAGAACCAAGCGGTGAATGGACAAAAATGAAGAATAAGATCTAATTTATTTTGTCTTCTTGTGATCTTTGGCACCTTTGTCTGTATATGTTTAGGATAGCATCTGATTTTTGCAACAAGACCTACTGACCACCAATATAGGATAATTTACACTAGTCTTTGTGATAGCTAACCTTCCTATACTCAAAGAGAAAGTTCCATGTGTCCTCCTATTCTTCATCCATTATGTCCAAGTCAAAATTGAAATGCTTTTTCTTATTGGGCTTTGTTCATATGTCCCATGCTGTAAAATATTCTTCTTTTAGCCATTTAAAGCTCTGTATGTCCTCCAACTAGGTCTTCTGTCTCTCCCACCTGGCATCAGTAATACTCTTGACATCTGTGATGAACTTATTAAAATTTGTTTCTACTTTAAATGCTCCATCTATAATTTTTTTGTATCTTTCCATATCTTCTTCTCCTTTGTTAGAAAAATAAACCTCTTTACTAGGTAACAGAGTGTCAAATTTTGAACCCCATACCCCTACTGGCTTGATCTGATTATCCTCTAATCTGATTGGAAGCACACATCTATCATAGCTAGGCCCGAACATATTCAACCTTTCCTCTATCTGATTATCCTTTCCTTTGAAAAAGGACAAGGTGGCTCCTATCTACTCTATCTCAACCCCAACCTGGGTTACCAACTCAAGTAGGTCTGGTCGATGTGGTTGAAAAGATGCCAACCTTTCAAACAATCCTGTTCTCCTAGACGATGTTGCCTAATATGCATTCAAAATTGAGACAAAATTGTTAACCTCTATTTGCAGGCTTGACAAATTTCCATAAGCTCCATAAACTATATCAATTTTATCCTTTATTATATCTACCCTATGCTACAAAATTTATGTCAATGCACCCAAAACAACTTATTTGTGCTCATTTATACCCTGCCCTATTTCTATTGCATCATGCTCTATTTAATTTATTTGTATCTCTACATCTTTTACCTCTTTGTGCTCAGCAAGGGTAACTTCTGGCATGTCAAGCAATTTTTGTGTAAGCTCTACTATCAAATTCTCTTATGCTTTGATCTTGATCAGAGCCAACTCCCTATCCTTGACTATATCACTAGTTTAACTAGTGAGTTTCTTAAATATTTTAGACATTTGGGCAGCCTTGGCCTTATTCAACTGTGCAAAATGGGTGAGCACTTGGGAAATCTCCAAGTCTCCTGTATTGTGGATAGAACAGATGATCTTTTTCCCTTCCATCTTCTCTTGAAATTTTATTAATGAAGGCTTCTGATCTTTTGGAGCTAGGCTCCACATTGCTAAGGCTTATGAATTTGGATTGTGTCCAAATACTCTGATCATCACTCCAACCTATGCTTCTGATGAAAAATTTACATCAGGTTGTTTCTTTATTTGATCTACGATGAAGGCAAAGGCCAAATCTCATCCTTCCACCAACAACATCCCACTAGATTTTTCCAGTTTCCTTACTTCTTCTGGTGTGATTTTCTCTGAATCGCTATCATAATCATGCAATTCTTGTAAATCCTCACTAGTCACTGGATCACCACCTACCAATTATAGTTGTGCACCAACTTGATGTTATTTGTTCTAGATGAGGAACTCTTTGAACTCATTGGTCTTGATGAAATTTTCATCTTTTAAGAATTTCTCCTAGTGTAGCAATCTTTCATTAGTGCATGTCATGAGAGGTAATTCTATTTCCTCTTCATCATATTTTTTTAGTTTCTTCCCTTCTCTTATATGTTTCCTTATGATGGTCATAGGCTCTATTACTAGTGATAAGAGTACCAATTCTGTCTTTTTTCTTCTCTTTCTTTTGTGATGGATACCCTATTTAAATTCTTTGTTTCATTGGTGGGGGATCATCAGTGACCTCAATCTCTTGGACCTCTATTATGTCAATTATATTCTCTCCCTCAGCTACATCTTCTCCAACAAATGCTTGATTCACTGGATGAGAGCTAGGAATTGAATACTCCTCATCACTGTCCTCATCATACTCTGATGATGAATGCCCTTTATGGCCCTTTTCTAGCACTACAAGTGCATCTTCTAGTTGATTATAGAATAGAGTATGGGATTCAATCATGGCATCAAGTCTTTTCAAGTATGGAAAATTTGGGAAGAAACCCCCAAAAGAGATTCCCTTTCTCTTTACTTGCCTTTCCAAGTCTATCAATTCATTAAATTTTTCTGCCCTTTTATCGACCTCCTCATCCTCTAGTATATTCCTTATGAGGTCTTCCTCCATACATTCCTCATGATATTTTTTATAAGTAATGGTGGGTGTCAAAAGCTTCTTGGCACTCATTATAAAGCCTTCTGTGTCTAGGTATCTATAGAGGGATACATTCAATCCATAATGACTCATCCAATTATGTACTGGATCTATTACCCTCTTGCCAATTGTAAAGTTATAAATCCTGAACTATCTGGGGGTGAATATTCCCTTCTTGTTAGGAGCCAGGTGCTCCCTATATGTTAAGACTAGTTATCTAATAAATTCCATGGCTGCAATCCTGGGTGGCACATGGAATAGTAGAACATGGGGTGGGTGAGTACAACCATATACCCTGATCAAAGTGAAGTTATTCTCATAATAGAAGTCTCCCCAAATATGGTCTCCTAGCCACTTATCAACATATTGGCATGGCCTTAGTAGTTGTCGTACCTTTACTGGTATCCTTGTCATGTTTACTCCTAGACACTTAAGTATTGGATACACCATCTAGTTCTCAAAAGCACAGAATTCCTATTCTCTGGAAGTATAATTTCACACTCTTAGCCAAAACTGGATGGGGTTGGCCTTATTCTGATGAAACCTCCGAGGCCTCAAATACTAGCAATTCATGATAGGAAAGTCGTAGTACAAAATTAAATGCATTAAAATGGAATAATGCATGAATTTGGGGTTGTCTTTCTTGTTCTGGATATCATTAAATCCTTGATGCATTTGATCGATTATATATTGAATATAATCATAATTGGTACTGATATGAGGGCTCTGCATATCTAGGACCATCATAAGGATGTCTGACATTATTCTCTCAGGTCTTCCATCCTTTCCCAACACTCTACACAATGCATAGGAGATGTACTTCATATAGAAGTTGAGGTCTTTGTAATAATAGGGTGCAGTCCCTGGGATGGGTGCAATATAGTTATTCATTCTCCTTGGCACATGATAATCCTGGATTAATTTGGTTGCAATGCTAGGCTCTCTAGTATACCTATTCTCTAAACTCTTCAAATTTATCTTTGTGGCCATTGGATGATATACACTGAATGCTTTCATAAACAAGTTCCTGTCTAGGGTTACTAGGGATTTCCCATCATCCCTTTTTATAGTTTTGGTTAGGGCATCATACCTACTGGCCATTTCTAAGATAAAATCAGCATCTACAAAGATGTCAGGGACTATTAATTTGGCTAGTCCATAGGTTCATGGGTTCAAAATTGGCACAACTTAATCACTGTTATTATAAAAGTAATTGAAAAGGGAATAACCAGAAGAGCCTGGAGTTTTAGCATCCCTAATGAAGTGAAAATCATCTATGAGAGTATCGGCATTTACCTTTCTATCCTAACTTGATCTAGGCAACAAAGAGATGAATTCTTCAAAATAATTCTGCTTACCTTTCATGTCATCGTCGGCATCGCCACTTCTTCCGCTGGTGGAAGCTACACTCATTTCCTAACTCATCTTTTCCCCTTGTTCTATTCCAATTTATCTCACCGATATTGAGACAAATATATTCTCCAAATCACTCAATTCAATGTTTAATCACCCAATCTATTCTAGAGCACTGATAACCACTTGAATTCCTCAAATTCTAGACTAAAAAATTGGCTTGTTTCACTCTGTAAATCTGAGAAACTTTGTTTTCTGCACACACTAATAACTTGGCCAATTCTCGGTCTAAAAACAATAAACTCTTGGTAAGAAGCAATGATTAACGGTTACCCCTATTTATCTTTGAATGATCAATGCATAATTCACATAATTGTGATAATCACTTCTGGCTTCAATTCCTCATGCTGTGAAATCAAGTTATATTATAGTTGTAGCCTCTAAAAGTGACAAAAAATCAAATATGAATGAGTGATTTTTGATAAAAAACCATATTATATTTAAAACAAGATCATATTCGATATGATTGGCTATCTCTCATACAACTCAGCTAACCTCAAATACACTTGTCATAAACTTCTAAATTTCTATTGGCTGGCAAATGTACATCCTGGCACCGAGAAAAAGTCTTTACTTTAATCCTGGTTTTGCTTCTACCAACCTTGAAACTATGTTATCTCCTTGTCGCTGAATGTTTTCTTTAACTATGGTTTCATATCAAGACTTAGCGACTGCCACATGATCAACCTTTTGATCAATGCTTATCTCCTTGTCACCAGAGGAATTCAATTAACCCATATTATTTTGGAGACACCGTGACTGAGCCATCACTAACTGATCTTTTAACATTGGTTTACTTCTGGAGACTTGGCGACTGTTATATCTCTTTGTCGCCAAGAAAATCTTTTGACTCGGTTTATTTAGAGACAACACGACTAATACCTTTATCTCTTAATCGCTGAATAACTTTACCTTTATTATTTTCATCCAGAGATAACCTGACTACAATTGATCTTCCTTTATCTACATCTAACGGTCAACGCTAAGTCTCCAGATCTTCAAAGCAAACCCTAATTTTTCATGAGACTATGTGACTATTATCTCTAAGTGATCAGGTGTACTTCTCATTTTAAACTTTTATTAAAGACTATGTGACTGATAAACATGTGTCTCAACTACCCTTTTGTCTCCTAATCATTGGATCACCTTTGAATTTTCAAACCTTTATAGTGTCCTCGCGACTGCCATTGGATCTTCCTTTTATCTAATGGTTGTCGCCAAGTCTCTTAACTTTTAACTTAACCCTTGATTTCTTCCATGACTAGATGAAAACACTAATACTAAAATTGGTGTTTAACTCAGGTTTGTTCAGGAGACTTCGCTACTACAGAAACTCAGTGTCGCTAGATGATTTTCAAACTGTAGAGTTTATCAAGAGACTTCCCGACCACCGTTGGATTTGACTTGAAATGGATGGTTGTCACTAAATCTCCATATCTGCTAAGGTATATTATTTTCATCAGGAGATAATGTGACAAAGTTTTTTTGCTAAGTCTCTAAATGGAATGGAATATTCTCTTGGATTTACGAGACTAAGTGACTAACTTAAAAGCACATGACTTATTTCAAAACTTAAGTTACAAAAAAGTAACTTTAAAATAGAAACTTGACTGAGATGTTAGGGTTTTTTTTTGCATTTTCAAATAGAGATAACCCTAGGACTTAGGTTTTTTGACATTTTTCACTAGTTTATGGCTAAAATCATCATTTTCAGAGATATTTAAGCAATTTTAGACATGACTTTCAACTCTTTAGTACAGAAATGACTAGGAACTTCAAAATTTTATTGGGCAGACTACAAACTAGAAATACAACCAACAGTGGCTCTATCTGAGGATGTGTAAACGCAAGTTTATATCAAGAACCATAGAATCTCTAGTTTTAGACCACTTCAAAATACACTGACTAACCTATTACAGAAAGAAACACACAACTGAAAGAAAAAACCTTATTTACATATAATACAGAGATATTTACTGTGCATAAAACTTTCATTTTCAACTATAAAAAGGTTTCAAAAACTTCCCATGCATTGGAAATTCATATTCTTCCTTATTCATGTTCTTCAAGATATAGGAGTCTTTACCAAAAATCTGAGAAACAATAAAGGGACCAAGCCATAAATATTCAAACTTTTTATGCTTACCTTTATCCTCTTCTCTCACATTCCATTGGAGTACAAGGTCACCAGGTATAAAATTTCTGCAACATACTCTTTTATCAAATAGATACTTCATCTTTTTTTGCAGCTTTATGTTCTCTTTCTGACCCTCTCTTTTGATTTCATCAAGTTCAACTAGTTGCATTATTTTGTCTTTCATTGGATCATAAACTTCTAGCTCTTCTTCTTGCATAAACTTGTATATTTGTAATAAATTATTGATAGGCATCCTAGACTGTAGACCATACACAAGTTCAAATGGTGATTTACCAGTGGCTTTCATGATTGTTATCCTATCATCCCATAGAGCTAGTTTCAACTTTGTATGCCGAGCTCTTTTGTTCTTTTCTAAGGTCTTCTTTAAAATCTTCAGAATGCTCTTATAACTGTATTCTTCCTAGCCATTAGCATGAGGATGATATGGGGATGAATAAGACATTATAATCCCATATTCATTGCAGAAATCCTTGATCTCATCAAATCTAAAACACATAGCATTATCCATAACTAGCTTGGCAGGGACACCAAATCTGGTTAAAATATTTTCTAATAAAAAATCACTAACCACTTTTCTTGTTTCTTTTTAGAGGGAATAGCTTCTATCCACTTTGTAAAATAGTTATTGGAAACAAGTATCCAATTGTGTCCTCTGCTAGATTTTTCTAAAAATTCTCCAATAAAATCAATACCCCACATTGTAAAAGGTGCTTCAGATCTCATAGGGTTCAACAACAGGGTGCCTGAGAACTTCAATTTATTTGAGAACCTCTGGCAAGGCTCACATTTCTAGATAAATACATGAGTATCTTTAAATACACTAGGCCAATAATATCCAGCCCTCAAAATCTTATGAACAGTGGTCTTGGAAAAAAATGCCCACCACATATTCCAGCATGCATCTCAATTAGTACTTTCTCAGCTTGGTTTTTATCTAAACATAAAAGTAGTACACCATTTCTATCTTTCCAGTACATGTCTCCTTAAATCAAGGTGTATTTCTAATCTTGTAACTTAAGACTTCTCTTTTGATTATCTGACATGATTTCAGGACACTTGGCATTTTTAAGGAAAGATATGATATCAACATAGAATGGTTGTCTTAAAATACTGGTTATTGTTGAATCTTGTATCACTACACTATTTACTTTTACCAAGTCTAGATTTTCTTCAGTCATTAGTATTGCTAAACCTTTTCCTCTAACCAATTTTGTAATATGGATTTCTAGGTTAAATTCTTGAATTCTATTAATCCACTTATATCTCTTACCACTCACTTCTGATTAGGTAAGAATATCTTTCACTACTGAATGAGGAACATATGCAAGAACTTTGGCACAAACTAAGTAAGGTCTGAATGATTTAACAACTTTTACCAATGCATATGCCTACTTCTCCATCATTTCATTGTTCATCTTTGCAGCTTGGAGATATTTGCTAAAGAATGCAATTGGATGTTCAAATCCCTCCTCATCCTTCTATAGTAAAACAATATCAATAGTGTGAAAAGATGAAAATGAGAACAAAGAAAAGGGCTTACTGTAATCTGGAGATTTTAAAATAGGGGCCTCTTGTACTTCTTTCTTGATTTTCTCAAATGCTAATTGAGCCTCTTCATTCCACTGGAACTTTGCATCTTTCTTTAATAACTTAATAATTGGCTTGATAATTTCACCAAAATTGGCAATGAATCTTCTGACAAAATTAATCTTTCCAAGGAAAGATTGCACACCTTTTATATTCTTTGGACTAATAACCTTTTGAATAGATTCTATTCTCTTAGGGTCATTCCTTACTCCATCTTTGGAAACTATATGTCGCAATAATTTTCCTTCTGTGACTGCAAAATGACATTTTCTAGGGTTTAGTGAAACACCATATTATAAAGCCTTGTTGAATTTTTTTTCTAGATTTTCACAGTGATCCCCTGCCTTTTTAGAAAATGGAGTCAAATCATCTTGGTAAATAACCATGAATAGATCAATAAAATATTTAAATGCTACATCCATGGCTCTCTGGAAAGTTGCTCCTGCATTTATTAATCCAAAGGGTATTTTGACATATACATAAGTTCCCCATGGAGTAGTAAATGTAGTCTTGAATTTCTCTGACTCTTTTACAAGTACCTAGTTGTAGCTTGAGAAGCCATCCATCATTGATAACAACTCACAATGAGTAACCTTATACAACATTTCTTCCATGTTTGGTAGAGAATAATTTTCTTTTAAGGATGCAATGTTAATATTTCTAAAATCTACATAAAATCTTATATCACCGTTCTTTTTTCTTACTGGTACTAGGTTTGAGACCCAGGTTGAATGTCTGATAGGCTAAATAATTATAGAATCCTTTAATTTCATCAGCTCCTGTTACATCTTAGGAGCCAATAGAGGATTAATAGGTCTCTATTTTTGTCTGAATAGTTTCACATCTCTTTTGAGTGGGATTTCATGTTGGAAAATATCCTCTCTATAAGATTTTAAATATTCATATGACCATGCAAATACATGCTTATGTTTTCTCAATAATCTTATCAGGTTGGTTCTGACATGAGATTCGAATCCTTTTCCAATATAAACTACTTGAGGAGTGCTCTCTAACCCCAAATTTATCTCCTCTAAATCCTCAATCTTGGCATTGCTTATTCTTACTATATGTTCATTCTAATCAGTAAAAAATGCCTCTAGTTCTACCAATCCCTTAGGAATCTAGTTAGAACTGAGTTGAACAACCTCATACCCCAATATACAATCCTTACCATCAATGACCTCAAGCAAATTATTGCAATCTATATGCTGGTCTTCATAATGATCAAGGCATTGAAGAAATCTATGGATATCTTGGTCATCCTCAAATACTTTCCAGTTGTAAATATTGTTTGGGACAACTGGTCTTTTTTTAACCTCAACAATTGATACCCCATTTAAGGTCAAGTCATCAGTTTTTAAAGAAAAATTAGCTAAGAAATCTTCCATAATGTTTCTAGACCTTTCTATCTAATTTATATTGAAGGCATCAAAGAATTCTATTTGGTACCAAATAGCATGTCTATAGATTTTTAATCTGTCATTCTTCACAACATATTTGGACCTTACTTGGGATACTATTAACTCTGAGTCACCATAAAATTTTAAACATTTTATACCATGTTTAATAACAATGTAAATCCCTAGAAATAAAGCTTTATATTCTGTTGTATTATTTGTACACTGAAAAGATAGTAGAAAATAATATTTGAATGTGGTACCTGATGGAGATATAAGTAGAACTCCAGCTCATGATACTTCTTTTGAACATGATCCATCAAAATACATTTTCCACAAACCATCACTCTATGCAGTCAACTCTTTCACCAAAGGATCAACATTTTCACATTGGTGAGTACTCCTTTTGATTATGAAATTTTCCATGTCAATATCAACACAATAATTAATATTTGTATCCTCATGCAATTCTATCATATGAGGTGTTCTTCCCTCTCTATACACATTTACATTATTTCTAGTTATATTGAAAGTGGCATAGGACAAGTCATACTGAATAATTCTCCCCCATTAAAGAACTCCATTTTCTGGACAACAACATGCCATAATGTGGTGGTATATCAACCACCAGTACACTCATAGTCAGCATTGTATTAGGGCATATGGATAATTTTTAAGGTAAGGCTTTAATGGTTCCAACAATAGGGATTTCTCTTGAGTCCATTGCTTGACACCTCCCATGAGGAGTATCTACTTGCAAACCCATGGATCTCATGACCTCTATAGACATGACTGTATTAGATACTCTTGAGTCGATCATGCAATTTTTGAGCATCTTTCCATTTATTACCAATGTCAAGAAAAAGGGCTCAACAACCCCTATAGAAGTATTTGTGTTTAAGTAAATCTGAGGGATCTCAGAAATAATCCCCTCAGGCTCATTTCCTTATTGTTGAGTTTCTTTTCAATATGTTTTTTTTTCTAAGGTTTTACTAGTGATACATTATTCAACACTGAAATAAATTTATCTTTGTGTTCTTTTATTCTCATCATCTCTAGGAATGGGACCTTCACAGTCATCTAAGATAAACACTGTCCCATATCCACTGGAGTATACTTTACATCAGAGGTCTTAAGATTTTCTACAATAATATTTTTCTCTTCTATCTAAATATTCACAACAAACTCTTCCTTTTTAGATTTCTTATTTTATATTTTTGGGGAAGAAGAATTTGCTTCTGGCTCTTTAGCCTTTTCTACATGTACATCTTTTGGTTCATTGGCTTTGTTCACTATCTTGACCTTAGTTTTATTTTCATTTTCCCCAGGTCCATCTTTTTTAGGTATATATTTGGTATATGTTTTATTTTATTTTATGAAGATGCATGATGGCTGACTACCATCATTACCCATAACTCTCTTTCTTAGGTGATAGTTGTTTCTTGCTTTGTTTACTAGATCAACAGTGATTATGGCTTTTTCTTCATCGAAGGCTTTTCTCACTGTTGAGGGTTCCTAACTATTTCAGGCATAACACCTTATGTGATCAAACCTATCTTCTTCTTCACTATTTGACAAGATTTATTTCTGATGAACTTCCATTCTAGCTTGCGAGCCATATATGTCATGATTTTAAATTTCCTCATCAGAATCCATATCATGACATGAATAAGAATTATTCATACTATAATCACATAACTCATTTTCATCCTTTTCTTTCTCTTCATTTGTTGTTATATCTAAAGAAACAATGCAAAAATCAATATTGTGTGGTGCCTCACAGGCTTCACACCAAAAGTCATCATTACACATGTGAATAGTATTTTTATGTAGGGGATCAAGAGTCCTATTCTCAAGTTTGTCTTTCCTTGGTGGAGAAATAGGCTTACCATCCTTGAATTGGGTACCATAGGGGTAGTTTTGCATCCTATTTTGTGGGTTATAGTTATTATTATAGGATGGTTTATTATTCTGTGGAGCCTTATACTCTCTATATTCAGGTTCCTTTTGATTACTCCTACTAAAGCGTGGATCCTCTCTTTTACCTAATTTTCCTGATACCCTCCTATTCATCTCTATATTCACATCTATTTTATAGGCTTCTGTTAAAGTTATTGGATTCTTATCTCTAAGTGCATAGCCCATTTTTGAATCAAAAGCATTGAGATAGGTAGCAAGACATACCTTTTGATCTGACTTCATTTTTTGAAACAAATTATGCATAGCTCATTGGAATCTTGTATTGAACTAGGTTACCTCTTCATTTGATTTCTTCCTTATATTGTTGAATTCATTGAGAATAAATCCTTCATTAGTCTTATCACCATATTGATCCTTGAATAAATCAATTAGTTCATCCATTGTTCCTACAGAACCATGAGATAGACTCCTAAACCATTCCCTAGCATCTTCTACTAGAGATTGTACAAATAACTTCATAAGGACATCTTTATGATTGATATTTAAATAATCTATAACATCAACAAAATTTCTTAAATGCTCTTCACAAGTTACAACATTATTTCCTGAGAATTTTGGAAGTTTTTCTCCCATATCTTCTGGTATTGCATTAGGGTAACTTGGAATTCCAAAGAAACAAAATTGCTTGTACCTTTTTGTAGGAAGAGGTCTCCTTTGGAATTTGTCAGTAGCTTTAGGAGAAAAGAATTTTCTATGGTCTTTGAAAGAAGAAGCCTTGTTTCTTGATGTTGTAGCATTCTCTGTATTAGCAAAGGAAATTGTAGTAGATTGCAATAAATCAAATTTTCTCTTCAGCTCTATAGTAGTAGCTTCTTCTTAAACTTTCTCCAACATCTTAGCCATAGTTTCTCTTTCTTTTTTAATATTTTCAAGGTCAATTTATATCTTAGACATTTGCTCAATCAGGTTCTTTTAAGTTTTTGGCTCCTCAACTTCTATTTCTGTAACTTTATTTTACCCTTTATCTCTGAAATTTTGAGGACCTAAACCTTTCTGTGTTTTTGGAGTCTCCTAGTCTCTACAAGACCTCTCAACATTCTTTGCACCTTGATGTCTCAGTGATCTTCTTCTAAATTTGTCAACATCCTTCTGCTCATGCTTTTTCTTTTTATGCTCCTTTTCCCTTTCCATTTTTTGAATAAGGGATAGTTTTCTTATGAGGATTCTTTCTTCCTCAGCAAGCTCATCATAAGGAACTTTAGAGTCTGAGATAATAGGTTTCTAGTCCAAGGTTTGGGGCATTTTCATACTCTAAGGTATTCCCCTCATGACTAGACTGGTTGGTATCCTTCCTTCTAGTGCTATCTTCTTCATTTCTTGGAGTAGAGTTACTAATGTTTTCTTGGTTCCTCTTATTTCACCAAGAAAAATTAGTTTTTGAAGTAGTGGGGATCCCACTATCCAACTCCATTTCTGAATTTTCTCTCATTCTTGAGCTAGTATTCATATTTGTAAAATGTTTTACTTATGTACTGATTCAGAGATTTTCTTTTAGAGTCGCCACCCAACCACAAGTTTGGGAAATATGAATACTACTATAATGAACTTAAATTGGAAACAACTCAACTGTAACTTATAAATCAACAAAATTGAATCTTCTTCAACTAGAGTCTGAGATAATTCTTTCAATTTCGTAGAAAATTTGCCAATTTGTTAGGGATTTTTCTTACAAGAATCTTTTAAAACCAGTATGAATGCTTTTCTTGTATATATTTCCAATAATATATATATATGCAAGTAAATCCTAATTGATGAGTATTGGATATGATCCTCCTTTTTTTTTGAAATCCACTGACTCAGGCAGGTATAGCTATGAATGATTACTAATTCAAAATATCTTTATAGTGGATTATATCTTCTTACTAACTTGTTTAATGCCTTTTACTATATCAATAAATAGATAACTATGCAAATAACTATGAATAATCTGATACAGAGCTTAATGAGCCAAACTAGTATTTTGACAACAACAAATAGTAATGCAATAAGGATTCTCATCCTTCTTCCTTTTATAGTTCTTATGAACTTAGCAGGAATAACCTATTTGATTCTCTCTTGAAGGAATCAGAAAACTTCAATTATATACTCTGTGAGTACAATTGCTTATGAATGTATGCTCTTTTATAAATGTAATGTATTTGAATGATTGTTCTTAAATACTGGATGATTGAACAATTACTTGCAAAACTATGAACCAGTGCCTGATCCTATGGGCTACAAAGTCAATATCGAATGCAAATCCACAATTAGGTGACTAATGAAAATAATTGCAACCTAGATAGAATGCCTTACAAAATATCCACTCCCTCCTACATCTTTGTTCATTAGATCTTAAACATCAATATTAAGCTTCCAGGAATCATGTGAAAGAATTATTCCTTCCTTGAAAGACCTCACAAATTATTACACAACTACCTTGCAGTTGATGTATTTAGATGACTTAAAAATAAACACATAAAATATTGAATAGAAATAAAAGAGACAACACAAGATATAAAATAGATATTGCAATGTATTTTATTAATGTATAACTACTTCAAAATACATACAATAGACAAAAAGTATAGAGGCTCAGACAAAATTGTAGTAGTCTGCCTTGTAATTCTATTCCATCATCCTTTTAAAATGTTACAATAAGCTCTATTTATAGGCTTAAACCATCTTGGAATCCTTAAGAAGTAAGGATGCTACAAGCTTCGGATGGTTTTAATACCTAACCCTAAAATATAGAAAGGACAAAAGATAGGAAAGAACCAAGCAGTAGATGGACAAAAATGAAGAATAAGATCTAATTTATTCTTTGTCTTCTTATGATCTTTGGCGCCTTTGTCTATATATGTTTAGGATAGCATCATATTTTTGTAACAAGACCTTGTGATCGCCAATATAGGCTAATTTACACTAGCATTCATAATAGCTAACCTTCCTGTACTCAAAGAGCAGGTGCCATGTGTCCTATTCTTCATCCATTATGTCCAAGTCAACAATGATAGGATTTTTCTTCTTGGGCTTTGTTAATATGTCCCATGCTGTAACATCTTCTTCTTTTGGCCATTCAAAGCTCTGTATGTTCTCCAATTGGGTCTTCTATCTCTCCCACCTGGCATCAATAATACTCTTGACATATGTGATGAACTTATTAAAATTTGTTTCTTCTTTAATTTCTCCATTTAGAATTTTGTTGTATCTTTCCATATCTAGTTCTCCTTTGTCAAAAACATAAACCTCTTTACTAGGTAACACAGTGTCGAATTCAGAGCCCCATATGCCTAGTGGCATGATTTGATTGTCCTCTGATCTAATTGGAGGCACAAATCTATCATAGCTAGGCCTCAACATATTCAACCTTGCCTCTATCTGATTAGCCTTTCCTTTGAAAAAGGACAAGGTGGCTCCTATCTTCTCTATCTCAACCCCAACCTTGGTTACCACCTATGTTAGGTCTGGTCTATGTGGTTGCAAAGATGCCAACCTTTCAAACAATCTTGTTCTCCCAGACCATGTTGCATAATATGGGTTCAAAATTGAGACAAAATTGTTAACCTCTATTTGCAGACCTGGCAACTTGCCATAAGCTCCATACACTATATAAATCTTATCCTTTATTATATCTACCCTATGCTGCAAAATTTATGTAAATGCACCCAAAACAACTTCTTTGTGCTCATTTGTACCCTGCCCTGTTTCTCTTGCAGCATGCTCTATTTCATATGTTTGTATCTCTGCATATTTTACCTCTTTGTGCTCTATAGGGGAAACCTCTGGCATATCAAGAAGTTTTTGTATAAGCTCTACTATCAACTTCTCTTGTGCTTTGATCTTGATCAGAGCCAACTCCCTATCCTTAACTATATCACTAGTTTCACTAGTGAGTTTGTTAAATATTTAATATATTTGGGTTGCCTTGGCCTCATTCAACTGTGAAAAATGGGTGAGAACTTGGGAAATCTCCAAGTCTCTTGTATTCTGGATAGACTAGATTATCTTCTTCCCTTCAATCTTCTCTTGAATGTTTTTTAATGAAGGCATCTGATCTTTTGGAGCTAGGATCCATATTGGTAAGGCCTAGGACTTTGGATTGTATCCAAATCCTCTGATCATCACTCCAACCTGTGTTTCTGATGAAAAATTTACATCAGGTTGTTTCCTTATTTGATCTATGATGAAGGTAGAGGCAAAATCCCATCCTTCTACCAACAACATCCCACTAGATTTTACCAGTTTCCTTGCTTCTTCTTGTGTGATTTTCTCTTAATCAAGATCATAATCTTGTAATGCTTGTAAAGCCTCACTGGTCACTGGATCACCACCTACCAATTGTAGTTGTGCACCAACTTTTTTTTTTTTCCAAATGAGGAACTCTTTGAACTCCTTGGTCTTGATGAAATTGTCATATTTTAAGAATTTCTCCTGGTGTAGCAATCTTTCATCAGTGCATGTCATGAGAGGTAATTACATTTCCTCTTCATCATATTTTTTTAGTTTCTTCCCTGCTCTTATCTGTTTCCTTAACTGATCTTCATAGGCTCTATCACTAGTGATAAGAGAACTAATTCTATCTTTTTTCATCTCTTTCTTCTGTCATGGCTCTCTTGTTTCAACTCTTTGTTTCTTTGGTGGGGGTTGATTAGTGACCTCAGTCTTTGGGATATCTATTAGGTCAATTATGTTCTCTCCCTTAGCTGCATGTTCTTCAACAAATGTCTGATTCACTAGAGGGGAGCTAGGAACTGAATACTTCTCATCACTGTCCTCATCATACTCTGATGATGAATGCCCTTTATGGCCCTTTTCTGGTGCTACAAGTGCATCTTCTAGTTGATTACACAACAGAGTATGAGACTCAATCATGGCATCAAGTCTTTTCAAGTATGGAAAATTTGGGAAGAAACCCCCAAAATAGATGCCCTATCTCTTTACTTTCCTTTCCAAGTCCATCAATTCATTAAAATTTTCAGCCCTTTTATCGACCTCCTCATCCTCCAATATATTCCTTATGAGATCTTCCTCCATACATTCCTCATGATCTTTTGTGTAAGGAATGGTGGGTGTCAACATCTTCTTGGCACTCATTATAAATCCTTTTGTGTCTATGTATCTATAGAGGGATACATTCATTCTGTAGTGACTCGTCCAATTATTTACTGGATCTATTGCCCTCTTGCCAATTGTAAAGTTATAAATCCTGAACTTTTGGGGGGGTGAATAATCCCTTCCTATGAGGAGCCAGGTGCTCCCTATCTGTTAAGATGAGATATCTAATAAATTACATGGCTGAAATCCTAGGTGGCACATGGAATGGTAGAACATGGGGTGGGTGAGTACAACCATACACCCTTATCAAAGTGAAGTTCTTCTCATAATAGAAGTATCCCCAATTGTGGTCTCCAAGCCACTTATAAACATATTGGCATGGCCTTAGTTTTTATAGTACCTTTACTAGTAGCCTTGTCTTGTTTACTACTAGACACTTAAGTATTGGATACACTATCCAGTTCTCAAAAGCACAGAATTCCTATTCTCTAGAATTATAATTCCACACTCTCAACCAAAAATGAATGGGGTTGGCCTTATTCTGATGAAACCTATGAGGCCTCAAATACTGGAAATTCATGATAGGAAATTTTTAGTACAAAATTAAATTCATTACAATGGAATAATGCATGAATTTGGGGTTGTCTTTCTTGTTCTGGATATCAATAAATCCATGATGCATTTGATCGATTATATATTGAATATAATCATAATATGTACTGGTATGAGGGCTCTACATATCTAGGACCATCATAAGGATGTCTAAGGTTATTCTCTCAGGTCCTCCATCCTTTCCCAACACTCTGCACAATGCATAGGAGATGTACTTCATATAGAAGTTGAGGTCTTTGTAATAATAGGGAGCAGTCCTTGGGATGGGTGCAATATAGTTCTTCATTCTCCTTGGCACATGATACTCCTAGATTAATTTGGATGCAATGCTAGACTCTCTAGTATACCTGTTCTCTAAACTCTTCAAATTTATCTCTGTGGCCATTGGATGATATAAATTGAATGCTTTCATAAATGAGTTCCTGTCTAGGGTTACTAGGGCTTTCCCATCATCCCTTTTTATATTTTTGTTAGGGCATCATACCTATTGGCCATTTCTAAGATAAAATCAACATCTAAAAAGATTTCAGGGACTATTAATTTGGCTAGTCCACAGGTCCATGGGTTCAAAATTGGCACAACTTCATCACTATTATTATAAAAGTAATTAAAAAGGGAATAACCAAAAGAGCCTGGAGTTTTAGCATCCCTAATGAAGTGCAAATCATCTATGAGTGTATCGGCATTTACCTTTCTATTCTAATTTGATCCAGGAAATAGAGAGATGAATTCTTCAGAATAATTTTGCTTCCCTTTCATGTCATCATCGGCATCACCACTTCTTCTGCTGGTGGAAGCTACACTCATTGCCTGACTCATCTTGTCCACTTGTTTTGTTCCAATTTATCTCACCGATATTGAGACAAATCTATTCTCCAAATCACTCAATTCAACTGTTAATCACCCAATATATTTTGGAGTACTAATAACCACTTGAATTCCTCAAATTCTAGATTGAAAATTAGCTTGTTTCACTCTGTAAATCTGAGAAACTTTGTTTTTAGCACACACTAATAACCTGAAAAATTCTCGCTCTGAAAATAATAAAATCTTGGTAAGAAGAAATGGTTAATGGTTACCCCTATTTATCTCTGAATCATGAATGCATAATTCACATAATTGTGATTCAATCACTTTTGGCTTCAATTCCTCATGCTGCGAAATCAATTTATGTTATAGTCGTAGCCTCTAAAAGTGACAGGAAATCAAATATGAATGAGTGCTTTTTGATAAAAAACCATATTATATTCAAAATAGGATCCATTCAAGCTAATTGGATATCTCTCATATATCTTAGCCACCCTTTAATACACTTGTCATAAAATTTTGAATTTCTATTGGCTGGAAAATGTACATCATGGCACCGAGGAAAAGTCTTTACTTTAACCCTAGTTCTGCTTCTAGCGACCTTGCAACTGTGTAATCTCCTTGTCGTTGAATGTTTTCTTTAACTGTGTTTTCATATCAAGACTTAGCGACTGCCACATGATCAACCTTTTGATCAATGGTTATCTCCTTGTTTCTAGATGAATTCACTTAACCCATATTCTTTTGGAGACACCGTGACTAAGCCATCTACTATCTGATCTTTTAACCTTGGTTTACTTCTGGAGACTTGGCGACTGTTATATCTCTTTGTCACCGAGAAAATATTTTGACTCATTCTTTATTTAGAGACAACATGAATAATACCTTTATCCCTTAATCACTGAATAACTTTACCTTTATTATTTTCATCCAGAGATAACCCGGCTACCATTGATCTTCCTTTATCTACATCTAACAGTGAGCGCCAAGTCTCTAGATCTTCAAAGCAAACCCTAATTCTTCACGAGACTATGTGACTGTTATCTCTAAGTTGCCAGGTGTACTTCTCATTTTAAACTATTATTAGAGACTACGTGATTGATAAACATGTGTCTCAACTACCCTTTTGTCTCCTAATCATTGAATCACCTTTGACTTTTCAAACCTTTACAGTGACCTCGCAACTGCCATTGGATCTTCCTTTTATCTAATGGTTGTCGCCAAGTGTCTTAACTTTTAACTTAACCCTTGATTTCTTCCATGACTAGGTGACAACACTAATACCAAAACTAGTGTTTAACTCAGGTTTGTTCAGGAGACTTCGCGACTGTGAAAACTCAGTGTCACTAGATGAGTTTCAAACTACAGATTTTATCAAGAGACTTCCCGACCATCATTGGATTTGACATGAGATGGACGGTTGTCGCTAAATATCCATATCTGCTAAGGTATATTATTTTCATTAGGAGATAATGTGACAAATTTTCTTCGCTAAGTCTCTAAACGAAATGGAACATTCTCTTGGCTTTACGAGAGTAAGCGACTAACTTAAAAGCACATGACTTATTTCAGAACTTAAGTTACAAAAAAGTAACTTGAAAATAGAAACTTGACTGAGATATAAGGGTTTTTTTGCATTTTCAAATAGAGATAACCCTAGGAATTAGGGTTATTTACATTTTTCACTAAGTTTATGGCTAAAATAATCATTTGAAGAGATATTTAAGCAATTTTAGGCATGAATTTCAACTCTTTAGCACAAAAATGACTAGGAACTTAAAAATTTTATTGGGTAGACTAAAAATTGGAAATACAACCAACACATTAATTATATAGGGATGTGAATATAGAAGAGAGGATGAATGAAGCCTAAAAGAACATTTATGGATCAGATTGAAAGTTTCAACAACCAGAACAAAAAGGGGTGAATTTGGTTAGCAAGAACCAAGAATAGAGGCTATTGAGAATCAGAGGTATTACTCAATCACTTTAGGTGATAATCTTATTCATGTAAAATTAAATGGATCTATATCAGAAATAGGAGATTTCATTTACCAGGTCAAATTTTAATTTTCTATCATTCTAACAAGTGGATCAAAGTGTAAAAATCCTTTCAAGGAAGGTGGATTTAACAATCCAACTACAAATCTCTTAACTGAGTGCACACTCAATAGTGTTGCTAAAGCTCTTAACTGAGTAGACTTCAATAGGTCTCCATAGATACTCTTAACCAAGTAGATCATCAAAAGTGATCAAATTGTAAGCCTTAACCGGCCCCTTCCAATCTATAAATAGTGAAGATTTTGTGGGTGCCATCCCCACCACAATTTGTATTTCCTAACAGGAGTTTTCTGTGATATCATATCTTGTGTTATGTGTCAATTACTTTCATGAATGTTTCTATGAATGTTCACAGGTATGTTAAGTTAATGAATTGATATAACTGACATCAAGATAGTCTAGATCAGATGAATGGATATACAATTGATTACACAAAGGTTAATTGATTAAAGGATACAAAAATTTTAAAGGTATTGATTCACCCCTCCCCTCTCAGTACACACTTCCCATTAATTCCAACAATTGGTATCAGAGCTAAGTCTCTTCTTTGAAAAAAATCTTAAAGGATTAAGAGAAAATATATTACAATGGAGAACTATAGAATTGATAAGAATATTGAAAATAAGAAGCTAGAAATTCAGATGTTCTATGAACAGTATAAAGAAGCTAGAATCAACATGAGATAGTTGTTAGATGAAAGAAAGATTATGGCATCTCGTTGTAATGAGATAGATTATCATGAGGAAGAGATACCAAATTTCTTTGAGTCTTCGTGATCAACTACAAGAAAAGCATCAGATACATCAAAAGAAAGCATCACAAGCCTCACTTAAATCAATCTACATCTAGTTGGACAAGTTAAATCTCTCCAAATTGGTCAAGAGACACAGATGGTAAGGATTATTGATGTTATAAACAATGCTAGACAAGCTGAGCAAGAAAGAAAACTAGCTACTGATGATAGAAGAAAGATAACAGAAAAGATACAAGAAAAGGAGTCTGAAATACAAATACTTATAGAGCATCACCATGAGATTAAAAATCAGATTATTCTTATGAGTCAAGAGGCACATAGAATAAATGTTGAAATCAATGAAAGAATAGAAGCTATCAGTGAGCTAAGGGATGAGAATGAAAATTTTATACATGAAATAATAATTCAGCAGCAACATAATGAAATTATCAAGAAAGCAATAAAAGAATGGATGATTTTCTTGAAGGACAATGAAGAGTCAACAACAACACCGGTCTAGGTTTTGTCGAGAATGGAGAATAATCAAATCAAACTGATCCAAAGAATGTCTATACAAATTCAAGACCAAGAAATCTTACATGCAATCACTATGGAAAGAAAGGCCATACATCAAATGTATGCAGAGGAAAAATGAAATGTATTCCTAAATCTACATCTTCATTCATAGGATTTTGTTATAAATGTAATAAGAAAGGACATAAAGCATATGAATGTAATTTTGAGATGAAACAACCAAAGAAGGAAACCTACATGGAAAAATATTGTCCTACTTGCAAAATGAATGGGCACACAACTCTTGAATGCTAGAAAAAGAAAAGGCAAACATGGAAGCCTAAAGGTTAAAAAACTCCCTATCAACCGAAAAGAGTTGGTAACTAGTATGTATGGGATTACAACACTTGGAAAAATTGTACAGCATGTGGATGATTTGGTCACATTACTACAAACTGTATGAGATAGTGGACTAGAAAGTCTAGAGGCTGGACTAACCCTGAAATGGCATGTTTACACTGTCATAAAAAATTTCATCTCAAGAAAGACTGCAGAGACCAAATGACAAAGACCAACACATATCCCAATGGAAATACCATTGAAGACATCTGGAGAGAAAGAGACAAAATGTAGAGAAAAGCTTCAAACAATGATGAAGTTGGACCAAGCAATGCAAATGGTGACACCCCATTGAATGGATCTGGTGACATCACCACCCCCACCTAAGCAGAACAAGTAAGTATGGAACTACATTACCCAAAGTTATTATTTTACATTAGTTCCATATTACGTTGATAAAATGCCAAATTACCATAAGTAAAGATGCATCATGGTACTACTTGCTAAAATCTGTGATAACCATGCTATCAGGCATACATACCAAAATCCGTTGGTACACACTCAAAGCTGAGACTACCTACACTTACCAAGAAGCGTCAGTTAAAATAAAATTTGCTAGTGTAAATTGAGCCTCGTCGGTAAGCAAGCAAAGTGAACAAGTTGTTTTCAATACCGAAACCTGTCGGTAAAAGAAAAAGGTATAACGACTGCCCCAAAACATCATATGGTCACCGAAGGAAAGTTAAATTCTTAACTGACGAACTCCATCTTCATACACTGAGGAGTTGGTAAGCATTAATGACACACCTTTTATGGAAAACAACTATAAAAGTGTAACAGATTAGTCTCATTGTTCACCACGACCAGAGCAGAGCGACAAGAGAAAATTTTGAGCAGAAATCGATAGGATTGCGGGAGAAAAATGGGATGGTATAGGATTGAAGGTTTCCACCATAACCAATGATGAGATGAAATTTGGTGCATGCGTTCTAGGCTACAAATTCTTTCAAGCCAACAGAAGAATGAATAGCATAGCATCTGGTGTAGTAGACACAACTTACAAGATTGTGATGAAGGGAACACAGTTGGACTTATCCAAACTTCTACAGAACCAATTAGAAGATAATTTGAAGACTATATGGAATGCGAAGTCAAACACATGTAAGTTTGGCTCACTCATAATGTGTATTTTCTTCTACTTTCAAGAAACATTCCCATCAGTAGGAAATGTGAAATGGGATAGCACAAAACCAGTCACCATGCAAATCATTGAACACATAGCCTCACTAGGAGATAATTTTGAGATAGTCATGGATGAATACTTTAATGTATTCAAAGACCGAATGCAGAAGAGGGTAAGGATCCCCAAGAAACTCATTGAGAAGTTTAAAGATGAAATATGTTTCATGGTTGATATAGATCATACTTATATCAAGCCTAATATACCAAGGATAGCATGGCTTCAACCATTAGAATATGAGATAAACATTGATCTTGCATCTAAAGCAATTGATGCCTTGTTAAATGAACCACTAGATAAGAAACAACCCAAGTTTGGAACATATGGGGAGGCCAAAATAGGAATAAAATCCGGCTTGGTTGTTAATAAAGTTGTCAGGAAAAAGGACAAAATGGTAAAGATCCTCAAGAAGATATTGTCGGCAACAGAGGAAGAAACCGAGAAGGAGGAGGAAACTGAAAAAGGAGGAAGAAATTGAAGGACAACTACCTATTAGTGAAGCTAAAGAAAAGAATGAATCTGAAGCCACAAATTTAGATTCACCACCTCCTCCACCAACCAAGAAGCCAAGGACAATAGCTACTTATAGAATAATAAATAAAACATCTAAGGATTCAATTCCTTCACCTTTGAAGAAAGGAAAAGTAATAACATACAAGAGGAAAGTGGCCACACCGAAGAGAGGGAAAAACAAAAGAGGAAGAAAGCTCATCAGAACCCAAGAAGATATTGAAGACACCAAGAAAGATGAAGCTATAAAGGTAGAAAATGTCAAGGTTAAAGCTCCAGAAACTGTTGATGACATTTGTAAATCTATTGCAAATTCAAGATCTATTAGAGATTCTAAGATTAGAAGATGGTTGAAACTAGATCTAGAAGATCAGAACAAAGTTGAAGATGCCATCATAGAAAAATGTACAAGTTCAAATATGTACCAATTCAATTTGAAAGCAATAATGTACCAAGGGAACTCTGAGACAGACTATACTAAAGATGGACATTTTCTTTGAATAGTGAGAAGGAAATAAGAGAAAGAGTATTTGTTACTCTCATGCCTTCTAAATCCAAGAAGGAAGAAATTGATGAGATGGTGGAGAAACACAAAAAGGAGTTCTCACCGAAGTTGAGAGCCTACAAATTTCTTGAAGGAAAGCTTATAGAGCATGAACAAGAGGTCCATAAGAAATGGTGTAAAATTCTAAAAAGACCTACTGAGGAAGAAATCCCCGAGAAAGACCTACAAAAGAAAGATGTTGATAAGGCAACTCAAGAACATATCTTAATAAAAGATACAAAAGACGATACATTTGTTGAGTTAGAAAAGGAAGAATAATACACAACCAACATAAAAAAATATGGATTTTGTAGATGAGTCATTTCCTGACACCACAAATGACAATATTGTGGATAACACTATCATTGACATCACCAATGATCCAGCAGAGGAAGTAAATAAAGATGAAGATGTCAATGTTTCAAAGGACACAACTGATGAGAAGGACATTGGAATTGATAATGCATAGGTGAATATACATGGAAACATACCAATATTGATACAAGATATCAATATTATACAAGAGAAAGACAAGTCAACTGAAAAGGATACTCCCGAGGATGCAGGGGAAGAGGAAAATAAAGACAACACCAATGATCAGAAAGATATCAGAGACACTCACACAGTAACCAATACTAATAAGGTTATAGGAGGAGATTCAAAACAAGTAGGTGGAGACACAATAGATAAAGATGCACAAGCAAAGATAGATGAAGTACATAAGGACACCGATGAAGGAGATAAACCTAAAGATGGCACTCCTGAGGAAACCAACAAAGGTGCTATCGACAATGTAAAGGTTAATGTGGAGACATCTATAGACACCCAACAAGCTGAAATTGATTCAAAGCAGCAAAAAGAAGCACAAAAATTAACTTCATCAAGCACAACTGACAAAGCCGAGAAATTGGCAATGGTACTGCACTCAAGTGCAACTCAAAAGAAGAAGAAAAAATCTAAGAAGAATAAGTTGGAGGTCACTTTAGATGAAATAATTGAGATACCAAAATGTGACCCAACTACACTTGATTTTGAAGCATTACAAGAATACATAAAATATGCCAAAGGAAGGCATTACAAGAGAAGCTAAGGAAACAACACCGAGACTCAATGGTACTGGAAACAGCTAGGGACATCTTGCACCAGATTTTACCCGATGTTGATATTGATCAAAATAATCCAATTCTTGATCAATTAGCCACTCTCATCAAAGAAATTACCACTCACAACATTGATGCAAAGAAGGCAATAGAAGAGAGAGAGAAATAGAATTACCAGCAAAAACTCATTGAGAAAATCAGCTAAGAAGTGGCAGTCAACAAGGTAAAGCTTTCAGGATTCATTAGTGAAATAGATCCAATTATAACTAAAGCTATTTCCTTGATTTAGAAACTGAGAACATTGGAAAAGTTCACTAAAGAGAATAGTGACACCATAGCAAAGTTAGATACAGATCTAGCTAACAATGCTCAAAGCTTAAACACCAATGGAGACAATGCACTAAAGCTGAATTATGACAAAATCATTAAGATCAAAAGGTTAAGGTAGGAACTATGGGAAGCAGAGACACACTTTAGGGAAGAATTCACTGAGCTCCAAGCTCAACTTCTACCGAATCGAACACTGCTTCAACATCACATTAGTTCAGCAAGGCAACTGATAACAACCCCCAAGATGTCTATAGCAAACAACATCTATGATATGCACTCCAAGATCACACTTGAGCACATGGCTCTAAAGAAATTAAAGGAGAAATGGGAGAAAATGATGGAAGACATGAAGTCTTCACACTCCCACATTTTTGATAAGCTCTAAGGTATAGACCTTTGCCCTTAATATCAAAAAAGGGGGAAAATGATATGCATTCAGATGGGAAAATGATATGTATATGCATATTCATATGGGAAAATGATATGTATAGATATGTAGGCACTATACAGTACTACCTAAAATAATGATATACCGACATATACATAGGGGGAGTCATTAAATGACTAAGGATTATATATGTTGTACATACTTAACATTTTGTTAGTATTTTGCACATATCAGTTTTTGATACTAATGTCAAAGGGGGAAATTGATGACATTAATTTATCATTAGTATGAAAACAACACTTTCGGTAAGCATACACTGAAAGACAGGACAAAGAGAAAATTGAAAATCAGATATAAAGAGATCACTGAAAAATGACTAAGTACAAAGAGAACCGACGACACAACTTTGTGTGTACACCAAAATTGCAAAGCAGAAGGATAAAGAGGAAACTGATAGAGGAACCCAATGTGTAGGACATAGTGCAAACCAAAGAGACAATTAAAGAGAAAACCAAGAGAACAAAACTGAAAGACAGTCAATTGATTTCAGAGCATAACCGACCGTCAGAAACCGAGAGTAAGTTACAGCCCGTAAAAAGTGGATCTGACTTCCACGTTAGATAAAGAAGTCTTATTCTATTTATAGAATCTTGATTTGTTTTTAAATCCATTTCTTTAGGGAAAAGAAACATGAATTTAAGTGCTTTAATGAGTCTAACTGATTTACAACACATAGACTAGGAGATCAAGGTAAAGTTGTAAACCTGATCTTAGAGTTAACATTGTTTTTCGTGAAACTTGATTATGTCAATCCATCTTATAAATAGATGATGCAATAATTCATTATACAAGGATGTGAATATAGAAGAGAGGATGAATGAATCCTACGAGAATATCTATGGATCAAATTGAAATTTTCAAGAACCAGAAGAACAAAAGGTGAATTTTGTTAGCAAGAACCAAGAACAGAGGCTACCGAGAATCAAAGGTATTACTCAATCACATTTGGTGATAATATTACTCATGTAAAACTAAATGGATCTTTATCAGCAATAGGAGATTGCATTTACCAGGTCAAATTATAATTTTCTATCATTCTAACAAGTGGAGCAAAGTGTAAAAATCCTTTCAAGGAAGGTGTTGGTTGTATTCCCAGTTCTGGTGTTTACCATAAAATTTTTGATATCTTCATGATTGAGAAGTGCAAATTTTGAAAAAATGTGTCGAAAGCTGCAAGGTCCCTGAAAAAATTCCATATTCTTAGGTCAAAATCTAGAGAGATGGTTAAAAGACCTATCTTAGGTTTCATTATATGCAAAAGTGTTAAAAAAACCCTAGATATGTTGATCTAGTTTATATTTTTGAGTTACGTTATGAAAAACTTAAGTTATAAATAAGTCATGTGTTTTTTAAGGTTAGTCACTCAGTCTCCTAATGTTAAATGAATATTCCATTTTGTAAAGAGACTTAGAGGTTCACTTTGGTCAGGATGTCTCTAAAAGGAAAAAAATATACTTTGTAAGTCATGAGACTTAGCAAAAAGCATCAGTCTTGAAGTCTCCCAATTAAGAAAACATGATCTAGTGACATGGAGAGAAAGGGGTTAAGTCACGGTGTCGCACAGTATAGCCTACGGTTAGAAAAAAGTCATGAGACTTAGCGATTCCTTCAGTTGTGAATTCTCCAGATCAGAACATAGTTAGTGATAAGTTTAAAAGCTTCAGTCGCCATGTCTCTAGTTAAAAGGTCAGTTAAGTAAAAGGTTTAGAGACTTGGTGACAAACTAAAAATTGAAATGAAATATACAGTAGTCAGGTAGTCACTGGTCAAACTTGATAGGTCAGCATTCTTCTAGTGACTCAGAGACAAACAGGTAAAGGTGAGACACGTGTCCATAATGAATGAAGTAGAAGATAGTAGTCGCGTGGTCTCCAAGTGTTTTAGGATTTTAAAAATGTATTTAGCAACTTGGCAGAGGCGCCAAATGTAGAATAAGATAAGATCAAGGGTAGTCGCTGAGTCTCTATCAAATTTGCACAGAGTAAAAATGTTCTCGCGACAATGAGATTAAGCTTTGGTCACGTAGTCTCCAAATTGAATGATAAAATAAAGTTTCATGAACCTTGTCGCTAAGTCTCCAAAGGAAATATTAAAGAGTAGATTTATTTATTGATTGAGAAACTAAGGGTATTCGCAGGGTCTCATAAAGGGAAAAGAGAATTCAAAGACTTAGCGGTCAGAGTTTAATAGATAAAAAGATAACTATAGTTGTGAGGTCTCTGAATAAACTTTGAGTTAGGAAATTCTACTAGCGACTTGGCTTCATTTAGTCGCGTGATCGCCAGGAGTAAACCACAGTTTAACTGAGGTAAAGAGAATCATTCAGTCACCAGATCTCCAAAAGAATTGAGAGTTAGGGGGTTTGAACAGTGACAAGGAGATAATGCATAGTCACTAAGTCGCTCAATATGAAGAATGATAGTTGTGATAAGTGGCAGTTGCCGACATGACAATATGGAGATTCGTCATCCAATATAAATATAGGAGATTAATTACTATGTGAAAAAGGTAGCTGATATGTTTGGTGAAGAACCAATCATATCAAAACATGTGATTTTTTTTCAATTTTATAAGGGTTTTTCTGAGAAGTACTCATTTGAATTCAATTTCCTATCACATTCATGAGCTATGGCTAGGAATTCAATTAATATCACAACATGTAAACTTGAAGGCTGAATTGATTGATTCTTCAATGATGAGCTAAGTACTTTGTAAAGTTACCATAAAGGGATGATCTCCGGTTTATTTTCATTCGTCATGCATCCAGAACTTCAGAGAAGAAAATTTGCTAGGTTTTCTGTGTCCAAGAAGTTAGAATTGATCAATTTCAGCGTGATTATTCAGTTTTCAAAGTTCTTGAATTGTCTTCAACGCATAGAGAAGGGTAAGGAGTCCTGAGAGAAGATTTGTTCCAATATCGGTGAAAGAGAAGCAAAAAATAGAACAAAATGAATAAAGTAGTTAGTGTGGCATCTACCAGTGGGAAGAGCGATGAAGTGGATGAAGATGCCAAGGGAAAAAGGAACTTCTCTGATGAGTTTTTGAAGCTCTTACCTAGGTCTACACAAAACAAGAGGGCACATGCCAACATATTATCAGATGAATAATTTGATATCAGAGATGCCCATACACCAGGTTCTACAGGTTTTTCTCTTTACAATTATTTTTATAAGAATGCTGATAAGGCCATACCAATATCAAACCCTTGGACTAGTGGTTTGGCCAGGTTAATTGTTCCTGACGTCTTTGTAGATGTAGACTTGTTTCTAGGTCTAGCAAACCATTATGACTCCTTGTCAAGGACAGTTAAAAATAACGATGGTACAGGACTGTTAATTTTGAATAGGAATTCTTTTATGCAAGATTTTGGTTTGTACAACACCATGTCCACTAATATTAATATTACAAAGGAGGAGAGATATAGGTTACAGCCTGGGATAGCTAGAAATCTATTACAGAAACATATCCTTAAGGAGGTTAGAAACAACATTGTCCCTTTACCAGGAACTGCACCTTATTGTTTCAAATATTTACATTTTTATATCAAATACATTGCATATTCTTTGTGTAAGGTGTTGGGTAGGGATGGAGGAGCTGAGAAGATAAATGTTGGGATTTTGATGATGGTATTAGATTTACAAGATGTGCATTCTAGTACCAGCTATGATTACATTCAATACATCATTGACAGGATGCATGAGGGGTTTGTAGCTATATAGAAGAAGGATAAAGATCCTAAATTTTTACACTAATCCATTCTAATGCATCTATTATTGCATTTCAATTATGGCATCATGAATGTAAATAATTTGAACCCCCAGAGAATTTTTCATGACCGGCCTAATCCTGTTCAATTTTGGATCAAGATATCGAATTTCACTTCCAAGGACTATGATTTCTGCGGATTTGAGAACTGGATTGTCTACCCTTTAATGCAAAGTTTGGGTGTCAACAAGACTAGACTCCAAGTGAAGGTACTACAACTGCTAAGGCCATGTGAGTATTTTGATAAATGGGAAGGTGACCACAATTGGGGAAACTTCTTTTTAGAAGAGAATTTCACTATGATAATGAGCCATCAAGAGTTGCAGCTATGGAATTTATTTGGCAGCTTTTGTTAACTGATAATGAGCACTTTTCACCACACAGGAAGGGGACATTAACCCCTAGGCAGTTCAAGATTTTTCAATTTATAATTGGCAAAGGTGCAATTGATTTAGTAAGAAGATGGTTGGAAAGATGTAAGATGGGAGTAGCATTGTATAGGTATATTAATCTAGAGGGTTTTATTGCAGGAGCTAAGAAACTCCTAACTCCTACCATACCAAATACATATGTGCATGGTCTTTGTGTGGAGGAGTATGCTACTAGGAATATACTTGATGAAGAAGAAGTGAGAAATAGAAGAGAAAAAATTTAAGAGTTGTTGAATTTAGAGAAAGAGATAAAAAGAAATGGATTAGCATTTGGAGGTTTTTACCCTGATTTGCCATATTTTGATAAGATCAAAGCTATGCTGGATAATTTTTACACACTCTATGAACAATTGGAAAGAGTTCTAGATGTAAAGAAGGGGGGAAAAGAACCTAAATATTTAGAGTCTGAATATGAAAGTTAGAGTGAAGAAGAATATTTCAATCCACCTCATATAGATCAACCACTATAGAATGTTTCATAAGCAATTTGGGTACAAGGGTAACAAGGACACATTATAGATTTAACTGAAGCTTCTCAACTTGATGATATAGATGAGCCTGCTACCAAGAGGCAAAAGGTTGATCTTGGTTAGACTTCTCATGATCAAACTTACATAAGAAAAGAGAGAAAAAGAGATAGAGTAAGAGCTCTTGTTCCTGGCAACAGATTATATGATCATAATTTGAGAAAGGAAATCAGAAAGGGAAAGAAACTGTAGCAAGAAGTAGAAGAAAACATAGAGTTTCCTCTCATAACATGTATAGATGAGAGATTGATTCATCAACAACAGTTCTTGGAAGATGATGATATTATTAAGGCTGATGAATTCAAAGGTTTCCTTAGGTGGCAAAAGAAGGAAGAGGTCAATGAGCAATTGAGAATAGCGGGTGAAGAAGTAGTAACAAATGAGGCTCTTTTACCTTTACAGTCATATGATCCTGAGACTGAGGACATCACTCCTGAGGAAGATAGAAAATTAGTGTTGGAAAGTGGCATGTTGCATGCTGAAGGCTGGGATTTAGCCTCAGCATTTATAATAAATCAAATAAGAAAGAAACCAGATTTAAACATGACCACTAAGATTCAAATGGGTGATATGATTAAGATATTAGAATATAGTCCTAATTCCCAAGCATTTTCCATGTGGAGTCTATGTCCTAAGGACCAGAAGCCTCAGTTGCTAAATATTCAAGAGAGCATGGTGGGAAACCAAATGGTATGGACAGTCCAAAAAACAAACGATTTGGAGATTTCCCAAATAATGACACATTGGGCACATTTGAATGAAGATAAGACAAAATAGTTGTCTGAGAAATGTAGTGTTTTGATAGAGAAGGCTAGTGCCCTGGCCAAGGATAGAGAATTGTGCCACATTAAGATTCAAGAAAGATAAGGTAATTGTTGAATTGACTAAACAATTGTGTGAAAAGACAAAAGTGGTATATGTACCCTCAGAGCAGCCCCTACAAAAAGAAGAAAAGGTGGAAACAGGGGAAGAAGTAAAAGTAGATGATATTGCTAAGAAAGATAATGAAATTTCCATAAATGCATTGAGGAATATACTTCAACATAGGATTGATATCTTGAAAGATAAAATAGATATAATCCTAAATGCATATAATAAGTTGACCATTTTGCATGCTGAAGTGACAAGGTATATCTTTGTTTTAGGTCATTTTTTCACAATATGGTCTCCTAGGATACAATTATTTGAGAGATTAGCTTCTTTACAGCAACATAGGCTAGATTTCCTAGAGATTGTGACATAGGTAGACGATGAGATCAAAAAATTAAATGTGACTTTACCTTTCTTTAAAGGTAAATTGAATCAGATAGAGGCAAAGATGAGCCTGTTTAGACCGAGTTTCAATAGATTTTCTCCTCCACTAAAGGGAGAAGATGATCAGATTAAAGGCCTTGGAGGCCTGGAAAAATGAATTTGACAGCACTCTACCTAGTAAAGAGGCATTTATTACAGATTCTGATATTGATTTGGAAGGTTTTAATAAAATTTTAGATGAGGCTTTTAAAGCAGAAACTGACATTAATAAAATCTTAGTTGATGTCAAAAGTATAACTGATGTCAGATGGGAAAGGCAGAAAGCACAATTGTAGAGTATTTAGAGTTTCAATTGGCCTATAGAGGAGGATGTGATAGCATGGGATTTAAAGACAAGACCAAAGAAAAAGAAGTCTGTTGAGATAGAAGAAGAGGTCCTGGATGAAGAGTAGAGAGAAACACTTGGTGCCTGATCATTGAGCACAAGGAGGTTAGTAATTATAAAAGACAAGTGTAGGTTATCCTAAAATGGAAGTCAATTAGTCTGAATACAAATATTAGATACTATCCTGAACACTATCAGACAAAGGTGCCAGAATTCATGTGAAGACAAAAGAAAATCAGATTTCATCCTTTATTCTTGTCTTCCCACCGCTTGAACATTCTTATTTTTTGTCTTTTCTATACTTTTAGGGTTAGCTTCCTTAAACCATCTGAAGCTTTTTGCATCCTTTCTTTAAGGATTCCAAGATGGTTTAAGACCTATATATAGATAAAATGTAATAATTTTGAAGAGAGATGAAATATATTGGCAAGCTAGACTTCTAGATTTCAATCTGTATTTTCGAGCTTTTAACCTTGATATGTATTGAAGCAGAATTTATGAATAAAATACAATGTAGCTTTATTCCATATTGTTATTGTCTCTTTTCTTATTGAGTGTACTCTTTTATGTTTAATTTTTAAGTCATGTCAAGTATATTGGCTACAAGGTAGCTATCTAATTATTTGCAAGTTTCTTCTAAGGGGAGAATTAAACCGTGTGAGTAGTTTCAAAGAGTACAACAGTAATCAAGGATTTGATATAATATTGTGGGAGTGAAAGGGTAATTTGTTAGGCACTTTACCTGAGGTGTATGTAGGTTGTAAGGCATCTTACAGTATTTTACTTGTTTATCTTTCTGTAAATTTATATCTTTTGATTCTATAAGCCCAAGGATAGGTACTGGTCTAGGAACTTGTTTGGTAATCCATCATCATCCAAAATATCTAATACTATTCAAAATCAATTACCTTCAGAGTATATATGTAAAATCAATTTTATTCACAGTGATTACAATTGGAGTTTGTTGATTTCTTAAAGAGAAAATCAAATAGGTTATTCCTCCTAAATTCATAAGAATTGTAAAAGGAAAGAAAGATGAAATTCCTTATTATGTTGTTGTCTGTCATCATTAAGATAATGATTTAGGTTGTCAAGATTTTCCTCAGAATAATCATAGTTATTTTCATTTTCATTTATATATCCATATAAGAATAGAGCATTCAACACATAAGTAAAATCCACTCTAAAGATACTGTCAAGTCAGTAATCAATCATAGGTAAAACCTTCCTGAGTTAGTGGATCTCAAAAAAGATGGAGGTGATAATAGGTATCCCCAGTGTTATCAAAATACCTCATCAATTATTGTTTTCTCTTGCTTGAGTCAAAGTATCAAAGACATTGGGAGTCATAGAGTTATTTAAGTATTCAAGCATTTTTAGAGGCCCTGTAAGAAAAAAACCTAACAAATTGGCGACTCTACTGGGGAATTAAAGTGATTACAGATCATACCAGTTGTAGTTGTCAAAATTTTCTATTGATAGTATTCATTCATTCCTAACTATTGTTGGGTGGTGACTCTAAAAGAAAATCTCTGAGATTAGTGCAAATTTAGTAAATATCTCTCAGAATGAATACTAGGTCAAGGATGAAAAATAATCCTAAGAAGGTTTTAGATGGTGGAATCCCATCATCCTCAAGGAT
>MU225054.1:812501-823682 GCA_018584345.1 Thuja plicata
GTTTTAGATGGTGGAATCCCATCATCCTCAAGGATGGAAATGTCCTAGAGGAAGAAGAGAAACCAAGTCAGCATTGATGAAACTCCTCTAAGAGGTAAAGAAAGTAATACTAGGAGAGAGGTGAGCAGCAATCAACCTTCTCATGATGGAAATACTTTAGAATATGAAGAAGTTGTTGAGAGAGTATTAGAAACACCTACTATTACTTCTACTTCTAGTGAAAGAGAAGAAACAAGTACATCTAGTTCAGATTGCAAAGAAGCTCCCTCTGATGAGCTAGCAAATGAGGAAAAACTTATCATGAAACAACTTGCCCTTATTTAACAAATGAAAAGGGAGAGAGAAATGAGAAAGAAAAAACATGAGCATAAGGATGTTGATAAGAGTAAAATAAAATCTTCAAGACATCAAAATATAAAACGTACAGAGAGGTCTCAAAAGTACCAAGAAATACCACTTACTTATAAAGCTTCTAGTTCACAGAAGGATAGATGTAAGCAAAAAATGACTGAATACAGAAATCAAGAACCTAGGTTTCAAAAGCCTTTAATAGAGAAAATGTCCAAGTTGGATATTGATTTGGAGAAATTAAGAATTGAAAAGGAGACCATGGAGAAAATGTTACAAAAGGCACAAATGGAAGCTACAACAATTGAGATGAAGAAGAAGATAGATTTTTTTGTAGTCTTCTAAGTATTCTCATGCTAGGAGAGAGAATACAATAGCTTCTAAAGCAAAAGCCACTACTTTTAAAGAGAATGATAGTTTTCAAAGAAAACCATTGCATACTAAAAGGTATAAATAGTTTAACTTCATTGGTATCCCTGGATATCCTAATGCATTTCCTAAAGATGTGGGTGATATAGGAGAAAAGCTCCCAAATTTTGCAGGTAACAATGTTATTTCATGTGAAACACACTTTAAAAAGTTCATTGATTTTGTTGATGATTTAAATATCACTCATGAGGATGTATTAATGAAATTATTTATTCAGTCTCTAGTAGAAGATGCTAGAGAATGGTTTAGGAGCCTTTCTAATGGATCTATTGTTTCTATGGATGAGTTAATTGAATTATTTAAGGATCAGTATGGAGATAAAACAAATAAAGGCTTTTTGTTGAATGAGTTCAACAATATCAAAAAGAATCACAATGAAGAGGTCACTGAGTTTAATACAAGATTTCAAAGAGCTATGCACAAGCTATTTCAAAAGATAAGGCTGGACGAAGAGGTATGTTTAGCAACTTATTTAAATGCTTTTGATTCTAAAATGGGATATGCTCTTAGGGATAAAAACCCTAGAACTCTTACTGATGCTTATAAGATAGCGGTGAATATTGAAATGAACAGAAGAGTATCTGGTAAATTAAATAGGAGAGATGACTCAAGGTTTAGTAGGAACAACCTAAAAGAACCAGAGTATAAGGAATATAGGGCTCCTCAGAACAATAGGCCTTCTTAAAATAATACATATAATCCTTAAAATAGAATGCAAAACCATCCTTATGGAACTCATTTTAAGGATGGGAAGCCTGTTATTCCACCTAGAAAGGAGAAGATTGATAACATAACTCCAAACCCTCTACATAAGAATGTTGTCCATTTCTGCAATGATGATCCTTGGTGTGAAGCTTGTGAAACCCCACATAACCCTGATTTTTGTATTGTTTCCTTAGACTTAAGAGTAAGTGAAGAACATGGAAATGATGAGGGTGAAAAATGTGATCATAGTATGACAAATACTTATTCATGTCATGATATAGATTCGGACAATGAAACTGAAAATCATGATTCTTGTAGTTCACAAAGAAGGGTAGAAAATAATCATCAACATATCTTATCTGATAGTGAAGTAGAGGAAACTAATGACCATATAAGATGTTATGCTCAAAACAATAAATATTTTCCACTTATTAGAAAAGATTCAGATGAAGAGAAATCTAGGATTACTATATATTTAGTGAACAAGGATAGAAGCAACTACCATTTAAGAAATAGAGTAGTGGGTGGTACTGGTAGTCAACCATCAAGTGTCTTTATAAAAGAAAATAAAGTAGACACTAAGTATGTACAAAAAAAGGAAGGACCTGGGGAAAATGTAAATAAGCATAAGGTCAAAATTATTAATAAAGCCTTAGAGCCAAATGTTGTACAAGAAGGAGAACTAAAAAGGCAAGAAACATGTATTCCTGTTCAAAAGATGGAAAGAAAAAAATTAAAAGAACCAGGTCTGAATGTACATATTGAGGAAAGTGACATTACTATTGACAAATAAAAGTCCTCAGATGTGAAATATACTCCAGTAGACATGGGTCACTGTTTGTCCCAAATGATAGTAAAGGTGCCATTTCTAGAAATGATGAGAATTAAGGAACACAAGGAAAAGGTGATGTCATTGTTAAACAATGTGCCCATAATAAAAGTCCAAATTCCAGAGAATGTTGGCAAGAAACCAATCAATAAAGGGAAGGAAGTTGAGGTGTTAACATCTGAGATTCCTTAAATTTTCCTGAATACAACTTCTTCCCCAAAGGTTGTTAACCCATTTTTTCTCTCACTAATAATTAATGGAAAGATGCTAAAAAATTGTATGATTGATTTAGGAGCATCAAATACTGTTATGCCAGTGGAAATCATGAGGTTAATGGGACTACAAGTTGACACTCCTCATGGGAGATGTCAAGATATGGACTCTAGAGAAGTCCCTGTGATTGGTACCATTGAGGCTATGCCTTATAAATTAGTTGTTTGTCCTGATGTAGTAATGACTATGAATGTTCTTGTGGTTGGCATACCACCACATTATGGCATGCTGTTGTCAAGAAAGTGGAGTGCTTCAATGGGAGGTAGTATACAAAGTGATTTATCATATGCTACTTTTAACATTGCTGGAGATAATGTTAAGATGTTAAGGGAGAGTAGAACTCCACACATGATAGAAATATTTGAAGACACTAACATTAATTGTTGCATTGATATGGATATGGAGAATTTAAGGATACAAAAGAGTGAACTTTATTATCAAAATAAAGAGGTTGATCCTCTTAACAGAGAATTGTTTATACAAGGTGATGGATTGTGGAAAATGTACTTTGATGGGGCTTGCTCAAAAGAAGGATCAAGGGCAGGTGTATTTTTGGTATCTCCATCAGGTACAACTTTTAAGTATTCATTTCTATTAGCCTTCCAATGTACAAATAATACTGCAGAATATGAGGATTTGTTTTTAGGACTTGAAATTGCCATCAAACATGGGATTAAATGTTTAAAATTTTATGGTGATTCTGAGTTGGTGGTAGCTCAAGTTAGATCCAAATATGCAGTAAAGAATGATAGATTAAAAATGTATAAGTATTCTATTTGGGATCAAATTGAAATGTTTGATGCCTTTGATATAAGTTGGATAGAAAGGAAAAAGAATATAATGGCTGATTTTTTGGCAAATGTTGCTTTAAAACTGATTATTTGACCTTACATGGGGTGTCAATACTGGGAGTTAAGACAAGAACAGTTGTTTTGGACAATATATACAACTGGCAGGTTTTTTAGGATGACCAAGATATTATGAGATTTATTCAATGTCTAGACCATTATGAGAATCAGAGTATAGATTGTAATACTTTGCTATAAAGCAATGATGGAAAATACTACATTTTGGGAAATAAGGTTGTCTAGTTAAGTTCTAATCAGATTCCTAGGGGTTTGGTTGAACTCGAAGCATTGTTTAGTAGTCAACAAAATGATTCAATGAAATTAAGCAATGCCAAGGTTGAGGATTTGGAGGAAATAAATTTAGGATCTGAAAATAGTCCTCAAGTTGTTTATATTGGAAAAGGTTTAGACTCTCATATAAGGACAAATTTGATCAAACTGTTAAGAAAATATAAACATGTCTTTGCTTGTTCATATGAGGATTTGAAATCCTATAGAGAGGATCTTTTTCAACATGAAATCCCACTAAAGTCAGATGTCAAACCATTTAGGCAAAAATAGAGGCCTATTAACCCCTTGTTGGATCCTAAGATGCAACAAGAAATGATGAAATTAAAGGATTCTGGGATAATTCATCCCATCAGAAACTCAACTTGGGTATCAAATTTGGTACCAGTCAGAAAGAAGAATGGTGATATCAGACTGTGTGTGGACTTCAGAAATTTAAATATTGCTTCATTAAAAGATAATTATTCTTTGCCTAATATGGAAGCAATGTTACACAAGGCGATCGGTTGTGAGTTGTTTTCTATGATGGATGGTTTCTCAGGATATAACCAAGTCTTATTTAAAGAATTAGAATAGTACAAAACTTCATTTACCACTCCATGGGGAGCTTATGTTTATATCAGAATGCCATTTGGGATAATAAATGCAGGAGCAACTTTTCAAAGGGCCATGGATGTTGCTTTTGAAGAATTCATTGATTTATTTATGGTCATTTATCAGGATGATTTAACTACATATTCTAAGAGAGCTGAGGATCATTGTGATCACTTAGGTAAGATTTTCAATAAAGCATTAGAATATGGTGTTTCACTGAATCACAAGAAATGTCATTTTGCAGTACAAGAGGGAAAGTTGCTTGGACACATAGTATCTAAGGAGGGGTTAAGAATAGACCCTGAGAGAGTGGAAGAAATTAAGAAGGTTATTACTCCAAATAACCTAAAAGGGGTACAATCTTTCTTAGAAAAGATTAATTTTCTCAGAAGGTTCATAGCAAACTTTGCATAGATTGTTAAACCTATTGTAAACTTGTTAAAGAAAGATGCAAAATTTATTTGGAATAAAGAATCCCAATAGGCATTTGAGAAAATAAAGAAATCAGTACAAGAGGCTCTAGTTTTAAAATCTATAGATTATACTAAGCCTTTTTTGTTTGTTTTCATTTGCATCTTTTTCATACAATTGCTGCTATTTTACTACAAAAAGATGAACAAAGATTTGAACATCCAATAGATTTTTATAGTAAATCCCTACAAGCTGTAGAACTTAATTATGAAATAATGGAGAAGCAGGCTTATGCTTTGGTAAAAGATGTAAAGTCTTTTAGGCCATATTTGGTCTGTGCTCAGATACAAGCATATGTTCCTCACTCACTAGTGAAAGATATTCTTACACAGTCAGAGGTTACTGGTAAGAGATGTAAATGGATAACTAGAATTTAGGAATTTAACCTTGAGATCCATATTACAAAGTTGATAAGAGGTCAAGGTCTAGAAAGACCCATGACAGAAGAAAACTTGGATTTAGTACAATAAATCAGACAGAGATACATGATCAAACTATTATAAGTATAGAGAGGCAACCATTTTATACTAATATTGTGTTTTTCCTCAAAAATGCCTAGTGTCCTAATCATATGACAGAAAATCAAAAAAGAAATCTAAAATTGCAAACTCAAAGATACACTTTGATTCAAGGAGACTTATATTGGAAGGATAGGAATGGTGTATTGTTGTTATGTCTAGATAAATACCAAGCTAAAAAGGTTTTATGTGAAATGCATCTAGGAGAATGTGGAGGTCATTTTTTTGCCAAAACTACTTCCCATAAGGTTTTAAGGGATGGGTATTATTGGCCCCTTTGTTCAAAGATACTTATGAATATGTCAAAAAGTGTGAGCCTTGTCAAAGGTTCTCAAACAAGCTAAAATTTTTAGGAGCTCTGTTGTTAAACCCAGTAAGTACTGAAGCCCCTTTTACTATGTGGGGGATTGATTTCATTGGTTAATTTCAAGAGAAATCTAGTGGGGGACACAGTTGGATACTTGTAGCCACAGATTATTTTACTAAATGGATTGAGGCCATCCCTACAAAGAAAGAAACAAGCAGGGTAGTCACTGAATTTATAATGGAGAATATTATAACCAGATTTGGTGTACCTGCTAAATTAGTAATGGATAATGCCATGAGTTTTAGATCAAAAGAAATGATAGATTTCTATGAAAATATGGGATTAAAATATCATATTCATCCCCATATCATCCATAGGCAAATGGACAAGCTGAGTCTAGTAATAAGAGTATATTGAAAATACTAAAAAGAATTCTTGAAAAAAATAAAAGGGCATGGCATACTAAATTAAAGCTAGCACTTTGGGCTAACAGACTAATAGTTTAAAAAGCAACAGGAAGTTTCCATTTGAGCTGGTGTATGGTCTACAGGAAATAATGTCTATCAACAATTTATTACCAGTATATCAATTTATACAAGAAGAACATTTAGATGTTTCTAACAATATGCAGAACAGAATGACTCAGTTGGTAGAATTGGACGAAGCAAGAAGAAATAGCCAAAAAGAAAGTATTAAGTTGCAACAGAAGATGAAATACCTTTTTGACAAGAGGGCTACTGAAAGAAAATTCCAATCTGGTGACCTAGTTCTTCGGTGGAATGCAAGAGCAGAAGATAAAGGAAAACATAAGAAATTTGAGTCTTTATGGCTTGGACCATTTGTTGTCTCACAAAACTTTGGAAAAGACTCTTACTTATTGAAGAACATGGATGGAGAAGATTTTGAGTTTCCTATGCATGGGCAATTCCTAAAGCCCTTTTTCAACTAAAAACCAAAGTTCATGCACAATTATGTATCAACTGTGAATACTTTCCTTCGGTTATGTAAATACTGTAAATAGTTTCCCTTCTGTAATTAGTTAGTTGGAGGCCTCTTAATTTTTTGATCTAGTCTGCAACCAGAGATTCTGTGGTTCTTTGTCATAAATTGTGTTTAGTCAATCCTTAGATAGAGCCACTGTTGTTTTTATTCCTAGTTCTAGTGTTTACCATAAAATTTTTGATATCTTCATGATTGAGAAGTGCAAATTTTGAAAAAATGTGTCCAAAGATGCAAGGTCCCTGATAAAATTCCATATTCTTAGGTCAGAATCCAGAGAGATGGTTAAAAGACCTATCTTAGGTTTCATTATATTCAAAAGTGTTAAAAAAACCCTAGATATGTTGATCTGGTTTATATTTTTGAGTTACTTTTTGAAAAACTTCAGTTATAAATAAGTCATGTGTTTTTTAAGGTTAGTCGCTCAATCTCCTAATGTTAAACGAATATTCCATTTTGTAAAGAGACTTAGTGACTTAGTTTGGTCGGGATGTCTCTAAAAGGAAAATAATATACGTTTTAAGTCATGAGACTTAGCAAAAAGTTTCAATTGCGAAGTCTCCCAATGAAGAAAACATGATCTAGCGACATGGAGACAAAGGGGTTAAGTCATGGTGTCGCGCAGTATAGCCTGCGGTTAGAAAATAGTCACGAGACTTAGAAATTCCTTAAGTCACGAGGTCTCTAGATCAGAACATAGTTAGTGATAAGTTTAAAAGATTCAGTCGCCATGTCTCTAGTTAAAAGGTCAGTTAAGTAAAAGGTTTAGAGACTTGGCGACAAACTAAAAATTGAAATGAAATATACAGTAGTCAGGTAGTCACTGGTCAAACTTGATAGGTCAACATTCTTCTAGTGACTTAGAGACAAATAGGTAAAGGTGAGACATGTGTCCAGAATGAATGAAGCAAAAGATAGTAGTCGTATGGTCTCCAAGTGATTTAGGATTTTAAAAATGTATTTAGCGACTTGGCGGAGCCGTCAGATGCAAAATAAGATAAGATCAAGGGTAGTCACTGAGTCTCTATCAAATTTGCACAGAGTAAAAATGTTCTCATGATAGTGAGATTAAGCTTTGGTTGCATAGTCTCCAAATTGAATGATAAAATAAAGTTTCATGAACCTTGTCGCTAAGTCTCCAAAGAAAATATTAAAGAGCAGATTTATTCAGTGATTGAGAAACTAAGGGTAGTCGCAGGGTCTCATAAAGGGAACAAAGCATTCAGAGACTTAGCAGTCAGAGTTTAATAGATAAAAAGATAACTGTAGTCGTGAGGTCTCTGAATAAACTCTAAGTTAGGAAATTCTACTAGTGACTTGGATTCATTTAGTCGAGTGATCGCAAGGAGTAAACCACAGTTTAACTGAGGTAAAAAGAATCATTCAGTCGCCAGATCTCTAGATGTATTGAGAGTTAGGGGGTTTGATTAGTGACAAGGAGATAATGCATAGTTGCTAAGTCACTAAATATGAAGAATGATAGTTGTGATAAGTGACAATTGCTGACATGACAATATGGAGATTCGTCGTCCAATAGAAATACAGGAGATTAATTACTATGTGAAAAAGGTAGCTGAGATTTCTAGTGAAGAACAAATCATATCAAAACATGTGATTTTGTTTGAATTTTATAAGGGTTTTTATGAGAAGTACTCATTTGAATTTGATTTCCTGTCACATTCATGAGCTATGACTAGGAATTCAATTAATATCATAGCATGTAAACTTGAAGGCTGAATTGATTGATTCTTCAATGATGAGCTAAGTACTTTGTAAAGTTACCATAAAGGGATGATCTCAGGTTTATTTTCATTCATCATGCATCTAGAATTTTAGAGCAAAAAATTTGCTAGGTTTTCTGTGTCCAAGAAGTAAGAATTGATCAATTTTAGGGTGATTATTCAGTTTTCAAAGTTCTTGAAATGTCTTGAGTGCATAGAGAAGGGTAAGGAATCCTAAGAGAAGATTTGTTCCAATATAAGTGAAAGAGAAGTGGAAAACAGAACAAAATGAGTAAATAAGTTAGTTTGGCATCTACCAGTGGGAAGAGCGATGAAGTGGATGAAGATGCCAAGGGAAAAAGGAACTTCTCTGATGAGTTTTTGAAGTTGTTACCTAGGTCTACACAGAACAAGAGGGCAAATGCCAACATATTGGCAGATGAATACTATGATATCAGAGATGCCCATACACTAGGTTCTATAGGTTTTTCTCTTTACAATTATTTTTATAAGAATGCTGATAAGGCCATACCAATATCAAACCCTTGGACTAGTGGTTTGGCCAGGTTAATTGTTCCTGATGTCTTTGTAGATGTAGACTTGTTTCTAGGTCTAGCAAACCATTATGACTCCTTGTCAAGGACAATTAAAAATAATGATGGTACTGTACTGTTAATTATGAATAGGAATTATTTTATGCAAGCTTTTGGTTTGTACAGTACCATGTCCACTAAGATTAATACTACAAAGCAGGAGGAGAGATATAGGTTACAGCCTGGGATAGCTAGAAATCTATTACAGAAACATATCCTTAAGGAGGTTAGAAACCACATTGTCCCTTTACCAGGAACTGAACCTTATTGTTTCAAAGATTTACATTTTTATATCAAATACATTGCATATGCTTTGTGTAAGGTGTTGGGTAGGGATGGAGGAGATGAGATGATAAATGCTAGGATTTTGATGATGGTATTAGATTTACAAGATGTTCATTCTAGTACCACCTATGATTACATTCAATACATCATTGACTAGATGCATGAGGGGTTTGTAGCTATACAGAAGAAGGATAAAGATCCTAAATTTTTACACTACTCCATTCTGATGCATCTATTATTACATTTCAATTATGGCATCATAGATGTAAATAATTTGAACCCCCAGAGAATTTTTCATGACCGGCCTAATCCTGTTCAATTTTGGATCAAGATATGGAATTTCACTTCCAAGGATTGTGATTTTTGTGGATTTGAGAACTGGATTGTCTACCCTTTAATGCAAATTTTGGGTGAAGGTACTAAAACTGCTAAGGTCATGTGAGTATTTTGATAAATGGGAAGGTGACCATAATTGGGGAGACTTCTTTTTAGAAGATAATTTCACTATGATCAGAGTGTATGGATGCACACATCCTCCCCATGTCCTACCATATCATGTTCCATCAAGAGTTACAGCTATAGAATTTATTTGGCAGCTTTTGTTAACTGATAATGAGCACTTTGCACCACACAGGAAGTGGACATTAACCCCTAGGCAGTTCAAGATTTTTTAGTTTATAATTGGCAAAGGTGCAATTGATTTAGTAAGCAGATGGTTGGAAAGCTGTAAGATGGGAGCAGCATTGTATAGGTATATTGATCCAGAGGGATTTATTGCAGGAGCTAAGAAACTCCTAACTCCTACCATACCAAATACATATGTGCATGGTCTTTGTGTGGAGGAGGATGCTACTAGGAATATACTTGATGAAGAGAAGTGAGGAATAGAAGAGAAAAAATTCAAGAGTTGTTGAATTTAGAGAAAGAGATAAAAATAAATGGATTAGCATTTGGAGGTTTTTACCCTGATTTACCATATTTTGATAAGATCAAAGCTATGCTGGATAATTTTTACACACTCTGTGAACAATTGGATAGAGTTCTAGATGTAAAGAAGGGGGGAAAAGAACCTGAATATTCAGAGTTTGAATATGAAAGTGGGAGTGAAGAAGAATATGTCAATCCACCTCATATAGATCAACCATAGTAGAATGTTGCAGAAGCAATTCAGGTACAAGGGGAACAAGGACACATTATAGACTTAACTGAAGTTTCTAAACCTGATGATATAGATGAGCCTGCTACCAAGAGGAAAAAGGTTGATCTTGGTTAGACTTCTCATGATCAAACTTACATAATAAAAGACAGAAAAAGAGATAGAGTAAGTGCTCTTGTTCCTGGAAACAAATTATATGATCATAATTTGAGAAAAGAAATCAGAAAGGGAAAGAAACTATAGAAAGAAGTAGAAGAAAACATAGAGTTGCCTCTCAGAACATGTATAGATGAGAGATTGATTCATCAACAAAAGTTCTTGGAAGATGATGATTTTATTAAGACTGATGAATTCAAAGATTTCCTTAGGTGGCGAAAGAAGGAAGAGATCAGTGAGCAAATAGCTGGTGAAGAAGCAGTAACAAATGAGGCTCTTTTAGCTTTACAGTCATATGATCCTAAGACTGAGGACATCACTCCTGAGGAAGCATGAAAATTAGTGTTGGAAAGTGGCATGTTGCTTGTTGAAGGCTGGGATTTAGCCTCAGCATTTATAATAACTCAAATAAGAGAGCAACCAGATTTAAAGATGACCACTGAGATTCAAATGGGTGATATGATTAAGGGATTCGGATACAGTCCTTATTCCCAAGAATTCTCCATGTGGAGTCTATGTCCTAAGGAACAGAAGCCTCAGTTGCTAAATATTCAAGAGAGCATGGTGGGAAACCAAATGGTATGGACAGTCCAAAACACAAATGATTTGGAGATTTCCCAAATAATGACACATTGGGCACATTTGAATGAAGATAAGACAA
>MU225054.1:860857-895706 GCA_018584345.1 Thuja plicata
TATTGCTTGCGTTTCGATCATTTCGTTTAGTAGTTATTGCTTAATAGATTTGCATGCACTTGTGAACCTTGGCTACTAACCCCTGCCCTTGGAAAGCTGTGGGAAACCGGAGAGAGAGGCGTACATTATTATCTTTTGGCCTGAGTGTTTTCAAAGCCAGTCTAGTTAATGAAAATTGTTCATATGTTGGAGAAGAATGTACTGTCCAGACCCCATGGTTGCAAAGAATTTTTCAGTCAGTTTTCGAGGCTTGATCCGGAGGCTACTTGCCAATAATGAAGCCAATTTGCTGAATTGTAATAAATTGTTTTTAAAGCCTGACAGTTTGATGCTTTGGGGACTGATTACGAAATGGTTTATATTTACAAAGTGAAAGCATATTTGAGGCATGTGAACTTTCTGATGGAAGACAAAAAAGAAGCAGTGTGAAGTATAAATTTGAAAAGTCAACAAAGCCTATCTCATGGCATGTGTTGTGACAATTTGTATTGCACTAATGGGTGCAAAAGTGAGATGCCTTTCGCATCATGGTTTTCTCTTGACATTGTCTGGATTCCCTAAAGGCAAGATTACTATTTGAGAGAATGGATTGTTCTGGGGACCGCAGCAAGTTGAAATGCATAGGCAAACATAGAGGTAAAAGTTTTTATTGAATACAATTTCAAGTGCATTTTGCCAATTGAAAACCAAAGTATTGCAAGAGACAAACCTCCAGGATAATGAAATTGCATAGACTATGAAGGGAAGTTTTAAACAAAATCTATGCAATTTGTATAATAGTAGCTGCGTAAGTCTTGGTCGAGGGCTTATAAGATTTTCTAATTCATAGTGCATTCAGCCGGAACTAAAAGTGAATATCAATCACATTTTTGAGGCTGCAGGCAAACTTTAAGAAAGTTTACGGGTTGAAAATGGTCATTTCTTCATCTATATTCTTTCCCAATGCAATTCTCATGCCCTGGGAGTATTTTTGACATGGTTTGGACCATTTTTGAAGTGGCAGCAGGCCAAAAAATGACCCAGCAATAGCAAAAACGGATTTGATTGGACAACCCAGACAATATGCGATTTGTGAAGATTTTAAAGCATTAAAATGGCAATTCATTTCTTAGGAGGTCTGTACAAGTTTTGGTGGAGTTTTTATCACATAAAGCTGCAAAGACTTCCAAGCATGGGCTACGTAAGCATTTGATGGGGGATTTGAAGTTTTTTTTTAAATTATAAAATGCAAAAGTGAATCCATAGAAGGGGGCGCCCAACCCTATGGAGGCAATTTGAGGTGCCAAACAGCAAAAAAAATGATGCCATGAGTGAGTAGCATTTGGAGAAGTCTCGAAAGTTTAAGAAAAATGCACAGAGTTTTATCCCACATGCATAGGGCTGTGAAAGTTGTTAGTATTTATATACTAAAGCACTTAGTATATGATTTGAAGAAAGAACCAAGAGGCCATTTGGTGGGCCTCTTGGCTGGAGATTTTGAAATATTGGTGGGCCCCATAATTTTAATGCAAAATATGGAAATGCTTTAAAAACCCAAAATAGATTTATCCCACATTGAGCAGGAATTTGAAAACTTAGTTGTTTATAAGCAAAAGGGCTCACATAGAGATATGAAGATGAAGAGAAGGCTATGCATGTGTAGGAGCCTAGTACTCACCTCAAAAACCATGCCCAAAGGAAGAAACACCCATGTTTTGGTGGGACTCACAAGGCTGACATGGCAGGTGAGTTGGCTTAAGAGGCTGAATATTTTGGCGTGGATCTCGAGGCAAGAAAGATCAATGGATGACTTAATGACTTAAGGAGAAAGTTGCAAGGAGGATACCAATAATCCATTAACCCATTGGTCCACATGGTATAAGTGACAAGTGACACCAAGTGGATCGGTGAGCCAATCAGAGGATGCCACGTAGTGCAGGGCAGGTGCCAAGTGGCACAAATCTAGTGAAATTCAGAGGCACCAATCAGAGATTGACATGTGGCACCAAGTGGACCTGTGGACCAATCAGAGGGTAACACTTGGTGCAATCTGGTGAGATGTGCAAATCTTGTGAGATGTGCAGATTTAAATGATTTTTTAATTTGAATTCATTTCAACAAAGGGGTTAACAAGTGTGCAAGTTCAAAAAAAAATTAAGGGTTGACTTAATGGCTTAAAGGGAAGATGCTCACCATCTAACCTCTAAGCCATTAAGCCTAAGTGACAAGTGTCACAAGCTGGTGCATTCTAGGGAAATAAGGGATTAAATTGAAATATTTAAACAAATTCATCACAATAGGCCAAGGGTTAAAAGGTGTGCAAGTTCAGAAAGATCTAAGGGCTGACTTAATGGCTTAAAGGGAAAATGCTCAAAATCTAACCACTAAGCCATTAAGCCTAAGTGAAAAGTGTCAAGATGAGATAAAATCTAGGTAAAGTGAAATATTAAAGGTAAATTTCATCCCATTTCAATAGTCCAACTATTGAAAAATATTTAAATTCAAATTGAAAGTATTTCAAACTGTTGAAGGAAATCTGCACGGGGAGGCAAAGTTTGATTAATGTTTCAGAGGGAAATTTTTGTCCAAAGTATAGAATATCATATATCACCAAAAAGATCTCAGAATGGAGATTATAATTTTGTAGACCATTTGAAGGCAAATCATATCAGATTCTCATAGTTTCAGTTGGAAGTAGTTGCAGATATTTTTGAGGAGCAGACAGGTATTGGCGAAGGAGATGGTTTTTCAATTTCTCCTATATCTTTCTTTTCTTCTAATTGTAAAGAGATGTTAAAATTTATGCTGCTGGGCAGTATTCAGGCTCTTGAGTCTTATTTCTTTGTGTTCTTTGTTTTGCAAATGTACATATCCAAATGAATTTTAATTTAGAATGATGGAATCCATGTTCAGTTCTTGTCTGATGTCTTTGTGTATTTGGTTTTAATTCTTGTGTATTAACTTGTAAGGCGTGTTAATATACCAGTTATAAGGTAGCTATGATCTTGTTTTTTAAGTTTCTTTCAAGGAGAGAGTCAATCTTATATACAAGTTCTGAGAATTCAAATTTTTATACATGAATCTAATGTCCAGGAATTGGAATGAGAAGAGTGATTTGTAAGGCATTTCACTTGGTTTCTTTGATTTTGGAGTTAAGGTTTTCTGGGAATGCATATTTTTTTGACTCTGTTGCCCAATATATAAGGCACTGGTCCCATGCTAGTTATGCAGTTTCATCATCAAATCATTAAATTCAATTCATTTTCCCTTTCCTGTTTAAGAGCAAAAATGTGTACAAGTTACATTGAATAGTGCAAATATGTTTGGTGATTCCTTGTAGAAGTGAATTTGATAGGTTACCCTGCCTGAGCCTCTGGGTTTGAAGAGAAGAAGGGTGAATATCCTTGTTGTTACCTTGACCATTTCCCTGGTTCTTATCAGATCATATAGGTGGGATCCTGTATAAGAATGGTTGAGTTGAACTCCCATGTTTTATAAGTCTGAGAACTATCCACGGTCACATCTGCATAATGAAGTTTAGCTAGTAAGTCATTGTATATACAGATTTTATCATGTTTTAGGTGCACCCACCTAAGTGTGTGAACTCAAAGCAGAAGGAGGATCAAATTCTCATCAATTAGTCTTTTCTTGCCCCTCATTTTGATGGAATGAGCTGACTCTTGTGAGCTAGACAAAAATCCCCAGGTCTAGTTTGCATTGTAGCTTTTAGAACCGAGGGATACAAGAAAAATCACTAACATTGCCAACTGATTTAGTTGATGCATACTTGAATTATTTAGGGGAGAAACATATCCTATATGGAAATATTTTTACCTTCTTATCAAGCATATGAAGAACCTTTTAACCATGCAAGTGGGAAATGCAATGGATCAATTATGATTCAAAGCCGAGTTGTTTGTTTTCTTCTGGTCCCTTTTTCATAGTGTAAAGGGAAGCTTGTTGGCCCCTTTTTTTATAAAAGGGGATTTTAGGGCCTTAACAAGAGGTTCTAGTTTGATGGTCCTAGTAATAATTATTATCTTAGAATGAGCAACACTATAATTTTTTGGACAACACTTTAAGTGAATGTGTGTGACTCTTATGAAGCTTTTCCTAGAATTTGAAAGTTGAATTGTACGACATAGATAATAGAGGGTTTTAGTGTTATATAATGCTAACTCGGATCTCTCCAATGTATTATGGTGTTATGTTTTGAATGAACAGAATCATGAGTTTTATCCATTTAGTGCATCGTTTTGATGTATGTAATTTTTATTTCATGCTTTGATCCAGATGGTCAATTAAATGCTTGAGAAAAATTGCAAATCTGACAAGGTTAAACAAGGATTGTGATAAGAAGTTTGGTTTGGGGTTACTATGAAGGGATATTGTAAGGAAATACTCATATGCTATCGATGAAAATTTGTTGTAAGATGTTGTACTACTGATTACTCTGATACCCAATGGAATAAGGCACTAATCTTAGCTTTTGTGGGTCTTACAAATATGTTTTCATTTAGACTCATGTTATTTATTTTTGTAACAAAATTGATTAAATAATGAATACCTTTACTTTTTTGTATGTTGTTAAATTATTTCATCTTATGCTCCAAGCTAGGTTGATGTTCAATGGATAATTAGTCATTATCTAGTATCTCCCAGTTATGTTGAGCCTTATATGAGATTTTTTGAATCAATCCAAGAGTCTGGTTGTTATAGAATCATGTGTATTAAAAATAAGTTTTCCTCTTACTTCTAAAGTGAGTTAGGATTTTTATGTATGTCATCGCAAGAGTGCCCAACAATTCCATGTTCCAAAAGACCGTATATATCTTACTTGTTGTGAGTGGTGACTCTGAGTTCTATGTTTGCACCACTGTGCACCTTTGGAGAAAGGCTGAAAAGAAACAAGATGAACTTGTAGAGGGGATGAAGAAAATGTTTGTGCTCCTAAGAATGAGAGCATATTCAAAGGAGGAATATATATGAGACCCTATTAGTGGGTTTATTTTGTGATTTTTCTAGTGTTTAAGAAGGTCAGAGTTGGGAAAATTTTCTCTTTCGATCCAAAATGTGTCTCTGCAAAGAGGTGGTGACTCTACCATGGTTCTCAATGATGATGTGAAGGTGATCTCAGATCAATATGTTTGTAGTATTTTCATCAAATCCAGGTCTTTTGGTTTTCATTGGATAATTATTTTTTCCATGAAAATTAGTCGTTAAAAGTTTCCCTAATAAGTGACCAGCACTTGTTAAGAAGGAAGAAAAGAAATTTGTAACCATCTTGTGTTTGATTGTGATTTAAAGTCAAGTGCAAGTAGAAATGTATAGTGAATACTTCAAGCCTTGCATACATTCAAATATAACCATGCCTAATAAGATGTCATGACAATATAATAGGTATTATTTCAGCACTAAGTTTTGTGCAGCTCAAAATTTTGAGGGCATTCATAGTTACCAAATCCTTTCCACTAGAGATCAGAGAAAATTTTCCAAGATTCAGTGGTGGGAAAGAGGAATATGTTAAGAATCATTTTAGAAAATTCAAAGATCTAATTGAGGATTTTTATATTTAATACAAGGAAAACATTATGAATTTATTCATCTAGTCCGTAATAGGTGATGCTAGATAGTGGTTATCTTTTTTTCCAGAGTGTTCTATCTCTTCATGGGAGGAGTTAGGTTCAGCCTTTTGAGAGCAGTTTGGTGAAAGGGTTAATCCAGCTATAATGATAATTAATTTTATGGAGATACAAATAGAGAGGGGTGAGTTGATCCCTCCATTTAATCTTATATTTGCAAGAGTATTGGGTTAGATCCCAATGAATTTTATACCAAATGATGTAGTATGTTTAGTTGTTTACTTAGGTGCATTTGATAAAAAGATGAGCTCTTGTTGAGAGAAAAAGATCCTAAAACTTTGCATCAGGCTTTTATGACAACAAAGGGTATTGAGAATAATTTTAACATTGGAATCCCAAGGGGTTTTCTATCTACCGGTGTCCATTGTCATAATGCATCAAATGTAGAAGAAAGGCATGGATTAAGAAGTGAAAGTAAGTGTCAAGGTGTTTTTATCCCTACTGATCATACTAACCATGTTTTAAATTATGATTCAAAGTAAAATGTGAATGAAGAATGTTTTCTGCAAGCAATAGTTGCCCCTCACATTGATGTTAACATGGTTAGTGAAGAATTTTATAATTTTGTTGATGCAGAGATAGATATATATAGGGGTTATACACCAAATAATATGGAAACTTGTTATTCTAGTAATAGGGAAGCATAAACAAATGGTTTGTAGTCAAAAGAGGAAAATGAAAAAGGAGCAGGTGTTTCATCAGATAAGTTTTATCTTGAAGCTCCAAATGGTGATGTCCCATCAAAATTTGTTGCTGTTGATAGTGAAGATGAGGGAGATTTTCTTCATCCCATGTTTTTGTCACATGTTTTTGTCGCATAGGGATGTCCAAGAGGATACGTGTGAGGAATTGGTTGAGGAAGAGGATTCATGTTGAGAGAATGGGCATGATCTTTGTGAAGATAAGGTGATTATTTCTCCATAGCCTTGTGAAGAGAATGGTGACTTTTCATGTGTGGGTAATGATTGTGAGAATGCAGATTTGTCTGAGACAATGATGAATTATTTTATCCTAGATAATGTTGATGTTAACAAAGAGATTCTGGAGAAGTAATTCTCATCCAAGGAGTTTACACCAAAGAAAAATCAAGGGCGACATTGTGGTAAATATAATTCAAATAAAAGGCTCAAGTGTGCTGGTGAAGATACACATACATTTCAATTGGAACAATAGTAAAATAATGATGGCAATGTTGTTGATTCAATTTGTATGTTTACATCTTGTGATTTACCATGTGAAGTTTTTGATCTTATGATGCATGAGGGTTTCTATGAACCAGAGTGTGAGATAGTGGCAGCTCATAATGTTTTTAAAAATCTTTCAATATGTGACTTTCCAGTTGTAGACAAGAATAAGCCAACTCATTAGATGGATTATGATTCTAATTGTGGTGATTCCATAAATGAAATTTATGGTCCTTTAGATCATGAAAATGTGTATGAAATTTCTGATGGTGGGTCATTGTCAGACTTGCATGAACTTGTTTATGAAATTTTCCAATAGGGTATTTCATGTGATGTAGAGACAAGAGGTGACCACTTTCTTAAACCATAAATGAATGCATTTAGATTTGATATAAAAATTGATTTTTATAATGTGGTTAACAAAAATGTAGAGATGTTATCTTGTAGTGAACATATGGATGACGTTGATAGTATTTCATGCAGCATTGAATTGGGTCAAGATAAAGATGTGGATAGTGAGCCTCATGCTAACTTATTTGGACTACAATTTGATTTATTTCATATGGAGGTAGATCAAAGTTGGAGTGGTATGCCAGACAATTTTATTCAGCTAGAGGTATGTTTTTTTCAAGAGTTGGATGTGAAGGATGTTGACATGATGAAATTAGTAAATGTTGAAAGGATTGAATTTACCTAAAGTTATAATTAGCATGATCTTATTCATCAAGTGCATCAATTATTCATTAGTGATCATCCTTTTTATGTACAAAGTACTTATGGTACTAGGGTTGATTATGTCAACCATCAAGTTGAAAATGAGTATTTTCTCTTTCAAGTCTAGCATGGGAAGTTGTTTCAAAGGTTTTATAGTGGGCTAGATTTTGGGAAGTGTTTTGATGGGTTTGACATCAACTTGCCATGTGACTTTGAGTCTACAATGATAGATGATAAATTCCCTTATAAGGACTATATTTTTAGTGATCTTGATAGCCTATAGGAGGGTAACAACACTGGGTAGTTTGATGATGTTGCAACCAAGCTAGACTATGACTTTTTTTCTTTCTCAGATCAACTAGTTGAATTTTTTCCTAAGTATGGAGATGAGGGTCACCAGGGTATTCTTGCATGTCATATACATTTTTAAGATGAATTATGCTTTGTAGAGTGTTATGTAGTTTTGTACATGATAGGCTTGATGACAAGGTATCTATAGTATATGCTACTTTTTTTCTTTATTCTTGGGATTTGTTCAAATACGTGATCATTATGATTATGAAATTAAGAGTGGCATAATATTGAATTTTCTAAGTGTTTCTATTTTTCTTAGGTGTTGATTGATATTTTTATCAGATTGGTCATGTTGTTGAAAGATCAAAATCAAGCCTTTGATAGTGGTAAATGATGTTTTTATTTTTTTAGGAACAGAGGTTCCAAGGTTATAGTTTTTATTGGAGAGTTTCTGGTCTGCATCCTAGGGCTGGTGTTCTAGCATTAATGTTGTGGTCAACCTTCCCCAACTGGAGCCACTGTTGGTACTCTCATTTCTGAGGGTAACAATTCAAACTTTTTGTAGAACTTAAACCATCTTTCATGATGTATTTTTAGTGTTTCAGAGGGAATACATGGTCTCATATCGGAGACAAATATTGCAGATAGTTAGAATGAATTATTTCAATAGCCCAGGGGTCTTTCTTGCATGATTAGATTGGGTGAACCTGAACGAGTGAATCGATGGTGTCGTTGCTTTGAATTTTGTATGGAAATAGCTAAGGTAATTTATCCTATATTCACGGTGCTGGGGGTAAACTTAAAGTTTTTATAACCATGCATATATATGTTAATTTCCTTGAAGGAATGCATCTTTTTGGCCATCAAGGTTAAGTGATTGGTGGTTAGTTGCGGCTAGCTGGCGGTTAGGGAAGATAATTTTTGTGGGCCTGTGGTCAAAGGATAGGCGATGGACTCTCGCGCGATCCATGTCATGATGAAGGAAAATATTCATGTGATCAAGACAATGTGTCATGTGGAAGGGGCTAGCCAAATAGATTGGTGATGTGGTAGAGGTCCTGATGAATCAGACTTTGTCACCTAGAAGCTAATTAAATATTGACAATACGAAAGAGTGATGTGTAGAAAAAAAATAGAGGATGTCAAATCATAGTGTCACTAGGTTAGGTTGCAGTTAGGAAATTTTCTTAAGTTGTGGTAAGCTGCTATGTGTCCATGATTGTAAAGGATAAGGGAAATCAAGCGCAATCCTAGTGCTAAGATGAAAATTGAGTAGATCCACTGAATTTTTAGTTTTTTTGTGTGGCAGGAGTGGTCGTATGACAATCAAATAATTATTGACCAAAGTTATCAATATTTTATGGCTATGTTATCTCATTAATTGACTGTATGTTGTTTAAGAAAAGGTTGCCAGAAATAGATAAGCATTTTGGGGAAAAGACTAATCTGATAAGATCAACACGAGAAATAAAAAATATCTAGCAGATTTGAATTTGTAGAGCATCATGGTTTTTTCAGTAGGAACCATAATGGAATATGACATGTCTCTGATTGTTTACTTATTTACACATGCAGTTACATATGTTAAAAGGTAGTTGTCAAAGTACATTTTACACAAGTGGAAAATCATTTGGAAGTTATAAATATGATCATTCCATAGCTTATTTTCCCAGATGTTACTGAAAATTTGATATTGTTGAGGATAAGCAGTGTCTCTGGATACAAATACAAAAAGAGTATTGGGACTGATTGTATGGGGAATGCACCATATTTAAAGATATATTAAAATGAATATGGTTATTTAAAGAGATATTAAAATGAGGACTGACTTGCAAACTCGCAAATCATTTGATCTTCACCTTTTTTATACCCTTTGATTCAAATATACTAGTTCGTTGGCTGGATAAGACAACAAGGACATCCTGAGTCCTTGGGTTTCTCTTCCTAAATCAATTTTAGTGCATGAGGTTGTTCTTGGAAGAGCTTTGATGGGTATCTTGCATCCCTTTCTCTCTTTTAGTGCAACCATGTATTGTGCTATATTGGTCTGACTCAGGTATTTGTTTCTCCTAATAGTAACATTATTTTTTCCAACTGATTCAGCTAATGCATACTTGAATTAGTTAGGGGAGAAACATATCCTATATGTAAATATTTTTACCTTCCTATCAAGCATATAAAAAATATTTTTAACCATGCAGGTGGGAAGTGCAGTGGATAAGTTACGACAAGAGCTGAGTTGTTTGTTTTTTATGGTATCTTTGTCATATGGTTTAAAATTGTGACAAGTCTTTGTTTTTTTAATCATGAAGCTTATTGTCCCCCTTATTTTATAAAAGGGGATTTTAGGTTTGTAATAAGAGGTTCTAGTTTGATGGTCCTAGTAACAAGTCTTAGCTTAGAATGAGTAATACCGTAATTTTCCAGAGAGCACTTTAAGTGAATCTGTGGGAATATTATGAAGGTTTTCCTAGAGTTTGTAATTTGTATTGTATGACATAGATAACAGAGGATTTTATTGTTATATAATACTATCTCGGATCTCTCAATGTATAATGGTGTTATGTTTTGAATGAACATAATCATGAGTTTTATCCATTCAATGCATTGTTGTGATGTATATGGTTTTTATTTCATGCTTTGATCTAGACGGTCAATTAAATGCTTGAGTAAGATTGCAGATCTGACAGGGTTATACAAGGATAGTGATAAGTAGGCTGAGCTAGGGTTACTGTGAGGGATATTGTAAGGCAATACTCTTAGATCATATGTTATTAATGAAAATTTGTTGTAAGATGTTGTAATACTGATGACATTGATACCCAATGGGACAAGGCACTGATCTTAGCTTTTGTGGGTCTTACAAATATGTTTTCATTTAGACTCGTGTTATTTATTTATGTAACAAAATTGATTAAATCATGAATACCTTTAGTTTTTTGTATGTTGTTAAAATATTTCATCTTATGCTCCAAGCTAGGTTGATTTTCAATGGATAATTAGCCATTATCTAGTATCTCTCAGTTATGTTGAGCCTTATTTGAGATTTTTGGTTATATTAATGTCAATCATAAGTTTAGTATGTACTCAAAGACATTAAAGGAGTCCCCCCTTGGTCTTGTAGAACCTAAAGTGTAGAGGGATAATTTTGTGTCCTTGTTAGTTGGTCCAATTATCTTAAAGACTTTGAGCATTGGGGTTGGCCTCTCTATAGAATGTGTTGAAGGGTGTACTGGTAGCTTTGTAAGTGTAAAGCCTTTTTAGGAACCAACACAACATATTAGTGGATATACCCATCTTCTCAGATTCGGGTATGAAGCATGAATATTGAGAAAATACTTTCCTCCATCATTGAAGAAAAGTTAGAAAAGGATCTCTCATTTTTTTTTTGGTATTACACATATCAATCATTGTCACGAGATACTGGAAGTTATAGGAATATTGTTGACAAAATATATTGATCAGTTCTTTGAAATTTTTGATCCATGTGGGTAACTTTGAAAACCACCCAATAGCTTAGCCACCTAGACTCCGTGGAAAGAGACACATGAAGATTATTTTTTCATGCATAAATTCCATGCACTTAATACATAACACCCATACATTATCTTGTAGATCAGATTGACAAAAAACACTTGTCAAATTTTGGGATCTCAACTCCATGTGGGAATGGAGGTAAGTATAATTTTTTATTGAAAGGAAATGGACAATGGTTTCCAGAGAATATTTCATGGTTGGTTTCTCTTTTTCCTTTTTCATTTCCTGCAATTCATCTTACAAGGCTTGTAGTTTTTTTGTTACCAGTGTTAAAGGAGTTTCTTCCTCTTTAGTGATGATGTCTTCAACTTTGTATTGTGGAGGAAGTTGGGCTCCTTTTCATCCTAGTTCAAGGAAGTATTTTTCTTTCTCTCAAGCCATGATGACTTTCATCATTTTGAGAAAGTCTTTGTCATTTTGATATCTATTACTATTGGCATCATTGGTCTCATAGTAACTCAAGGAGTGCTCTCTATTAGTAACCTAGATACAAACACTGTGATGTCTATGTCTAGAACCTTCTTGCTTTTCTCTTTCTCTAGACATTTTTGAGTCAGATGATTTTTCTTGATGAGAGGTTGATTTTATTAAATTTTTTGGTTGTTCTACGAAAAGAGGGTTTACTTCAAGTATAAGATGATGTCTCTCTTATTTTTGAGATTGTTTGAGAGAGCCTCTATTTTTATAGGCATGAATCAATTGATTGTTTGACAGGCGCTAAAGTAAAAATTGATGTGTTGATTAAATCCAAAATAGATGATGATGATGATAACAAGATAACATCATGTTGGTGCTCAAATCAATAGATTGGATTTCCTATGGACTTGCCAATCCAATGTTGGGAAAACCAAGTGATTTGGCCAACTAACAAATCTCAACCAAAGGCAAGGTTGGAACTTCTGAAATTTTGGCTCTATGTGACCAAGGTTGGTAGGCCTATACCTCAACCTTAATCTTTTGGTTGGAGGTTTTTTATAGAAGATCTGATAGCATCTCAAACCTCTCTTTCAAGTGTGACAAACATGTACTTGAAATAAATCCAATTGTGATTAATCACATCATAAATTGCAAAACTGAAGTACTTTGTGAGATTGTAAGAATGCTTAGTAAATATGTATAAAATAAATGAATCCTAAGTAGAATATCTCAAAACTTTAAACAATGAACCAAATAACTATAATTGAATAATTGATAAGACCAGTGCCTATTTCAACTTGGGCAATAGAGTCAATTCAATTTCAATCCTATGTACAACCTTGCAAGACAATATATATTTCAACACCATCAACTATTAAAATACTACAGAAGAAAAGAAATCAAGCCTATTTATATCCTTGCTAGTTCAAATCAATTTAACTCCCCTAGTGAGGAGACCAATTGAATAAGAAACTGGAAATACTATCTTTTCACGAACTCCTTGATAATCAAACAAGGATATTAGACACATAAAATCTCTACACAAGCATTGGAAGAATAGAAATTGAAATTCCTCCAATAATTGCAAGGGACTAACTGAAATGAATTAAAATTTCTTACCACAAGTGAGATAGAAAACACTTATCTTTTATTGATTTTGAAAAATAGTACATTTGAGTCCATGTTATAGTTGTGATCAAATTCTAAAACTAGGAACAATGATAAAGATAATGATTTTGATCTACATGGTCTTGGAATCCATATTTATATGAAATCTAAGGGATGTGTACAATCTTCAGACCAATGTGTCTCTTCATAACTAAAACCTACCGTAAGATCAACAAATGAACATCATAGTTACAATTAAGGAATTATTTACATCCTTGTTTGAAAATGGTTGTCAATCGTTGGGATTCATAGTAACATTCGCTAGCAATTCACTTGTGATTTGTCTAAGATAATTAAAATAATGATTCTTTTGTATGATCATTATGGTGCTTTTGATCACATATTCATCCATATACTATGTTTGATAGTGGATACTATCACTGGTATCTTGAACAACTTTAGCATTAAGAACATAATCATCGATGTTACCGACCATCCTCAAGAATTTTCCATCTTGTGAACATTCTTTTAAGAATGTTTGCATGTCCTCATCCTCCCCAGTCCCTAAAGATCACATTGTCTCATTGTTAGATAGATCCATGGTACTCGCCATCTTCAAAACCCTACATGGAAAATGTTGACATATCAAAATAATAAACAAACCCCTAATTGACAAAGAAATATAATTAAACATATCAAATTGACACAAAGAAACCCACGTCAACACTACCACCCAAGCATCTTATCCTTTTCATTATCGAGGACACGTTTCAGCAGTGTGTAATCATATGAAGAATAAAGGTCGTGCAACTTTTGATCGTGGGATCATGCCAGCCATCAATCCTTTTCTATGATTTAACAACCAATCCTCGCTATTTAGAACTTTTGGACTCAAGAAACATGTCATTCAGGCATGATCACATGAATAATTTATAATGTGCATCTTTTCTTAGTGGCATTATGCCTACTGTCAATTTTTTTATGCTTTAACATCTAATCAACCTTAAGCCTTCCTTAAAACTTGATCACATTTTCTGCTTAATTAAGACAACACCGTTTATCATACCCATGTGCTAAAAGAAAAGGGCTTTAGTAGCACGTACTTTAACTTGCTTCAAACTGATGTGCATCCTCATCAACCTGCTCGACCAATTTGATACTGCCATTTGTTATATTTTTTGTCTCACTATTTAGGACATTTGTAGGCCTGGAACACTTGTTGATCAGGCATGATCCCATGAATAATAAATAATGTGCATCTTTTCTTAGCAGCATTAAGCTTTTCATTGATCTCCGTCAAGCTTTAACCATAGATCTTGTTTTCTTCACTTCTCAGAACTTGTGGGTCCATAAAAAATGTCGTAAATGCATGATTCCTTGATGGATAAATAAAATGCAACTTCTGATAATAAAATCATGCCTACAGTCGATCTCTATTGAAGATTAACCATGGATATTTCTTTGTTACTCAGAGCAATTGCGGGCCTGGGACACATGGTGAAAATGCGTGATTCCATGATGGATAAAGAACATTTCACTTTCTGATTGTGGAATCACGCCAACCGTTGATCTACGTTGAGGTTTTAATCATTGAATAGATCTGCACAAGGATATGGAATAACAAAAATCCTCCAAAAACACATGTAATGGTTATATTATGAATTTGAAAATAAGACTAAGAACATTAGGGTAAAACATCAATACAAAACATATAAATCTCATCGACATAATTATAAAAAAATACTTCCCTAAGCTATTTGGATATATAAATTGATCTATAAATGTGGGTTTCACCAGTGGCTCTTTTCGGGGATGTGTGTTCATACCTGGACACAGCAAGATCTCAATTGCCTCTGGAGAAGCAGACCAAGATAGAAATAAAATAAAACACAACAGAACAAATTAAAATGTAAAGTTTAGAAATACTCCATGTTCAAGAGAAAAATGAATTCAAATATTGAGCATGAGTTGGGAATTCTTGAATGTATCCTTTTGTGTCTTGTAAAAAATAATTTTTCTCTCCCACATTCTCAAAAACTACGTAAGGTCCTAACCACAAAGCTTTGAATTTTCCATGTTTTCCTTTGTCTAGTCTTTGGAATTCTATTTCAACACCCAATCTCCCTTCTAAAAATTCCTCTCTTTGGCTCTTTTATCATGAAAAGATTTCACTTGCATATGTTTCTTAGCATTCTGGCTTTGTACACTTATTTTGATTTCATCCAGTTCTGCAAGATGATCCATCATGTTCTCCATGAAATTTATGTCTTCCAACTTTTCTTCCCTAAAAAATTTATATATAGGAAGTAAGTTGTTTAATGGTAATCTAGCTTGTTTCCCATAGACCAATTCATAAGGAGAAAACCTTGTTGACTTTTTGATTGTTACTCTATCTGCCCAAAGTGCCAGGGGCAATTTGGAGTCCCGTGTCTTTTTATTATTTCTTAACATTCTCTTTATGATCTTCATTATATTCCTGTTACTTGATTCCTCCTTACCATTTCCTTGTGGATGGTAAGGGGGAGATTTTGAAACACTAATACCATAAGTATTGCAAAAGTCATAGAAATCCTTGGATCTAAAACACATGACATTATCACAAACAATCTTGCAAGGAACACCAAACCTTGTTAGTGTATTCTCTGTTAGGATTTTTATCACCACCTTTGTAGTAGCTTGTCTAGAGGGTATGACCTCAACCCATTTAGTAAATTAATCTGTTACAACTAAAATCCATTTGTGTTTTCCACTGGAGACATCATCAATTTTACCAATAAAATCTATCCCCCACATTTGAAATGGCTCTTCAGTGGACAAGGTTCTAAGGGGTAATGCAACTTCATATTTTAATTTCTTGAAAACTTTTGACAAGCCTCACATTTTCTAACATATGTATAACAATATTTAAACACATGTGGCCAATAACACCCAGCATGTAATATCTTATGGCCAGTAGTTCTTGCTGAAAATTGGTCACCACATACTCCATCATGCAACTCCTTCAATGTTGAATCTTCTTGGTACATGTAGAATCAAAATAAAAGAACACCTCTGTGTTTTTCCAACATAAGTCACCTTGTATCAAAACATACCTAGATGCTTGTAACTTTATTGTTCTTTTTTATTATCATTTAACCCTTCTTGGCATTTCATGTGCTTCAAGAAATATACTATATCAATATACCAAGGAAATTTCTCAATACTCACTATTGGTTCATCAGAGTTCACCTGATTGACTGGAACTGCCTCAAGATTTGATTCAGCCATAAGTTTAGAAAGACCTTCTCATCTAACCAATTTTTTAATTTGGATCTCCATGTAAAACTCATAAATCTGATTCACCCTTCTGCATCTTCTACCATAACCCCTGACTGCCTAAATATGTCTTTAATTACAGCATTGGGCACATAGCCTGTCACCTTTTCCCCTACAAAGTACTGCCTAAAATATTTCACTAATTTTACAAGGGCATAAGCTTGTTTTTCATTTATGTCATAATTCAATTAGCTTCTTGAAGAGTTTTACTGAAGAATGATATTGGTTGTTCATAGCCCTCATCATTTTTTTGTAACATAACAGCAGCAATAGTATGATAAGAGACAAAAGAAAATAACTAAAATGGTTTGGATAAATCAGGTTTTTTAAGGATTGGAGATTCCTTGATTTCTTTCTTAATATTTGAAAATGCATCTAGGGCCTAATTAACCCATTTAATATCTGCACCCTTCTTGAGCATCTTGGCAATAGGTTTAACTATTTCTGAGAAATTTGGGACAAATCTTCTTACAAACTTTATTTGTCCAAAAAAGGAGTGGATTCCTTTAACATTTTTAGGGACCTAGATTTTTTCTATAGCTGCAATCCTTTCAGGGTCTATTTTCACACCATCTTTTGATACAATGTGTCCAAGTAACTTACCTTCAGCTACTCCAAAGTGACATTTCTTTTGTTTTTGAGATATCTCATACTCCATAGCTCTTTTAAATATTTGCTCCAAATGATTACAGTGCTCCTCTTCCTTTTTTGAATATGTAGTCAGATCATGTTGATATATAACCATGATGAGATCAATGAGGCCATCAAAAGCCACATCCATTTCTCTTTGGAATGTTTCTCCTACATTATTTAACCCAAAGGGAATCCTTGCATAAACATAGGTTCCCCAAGGAGTGGTAAAATTTGTCTTGTATTTCTCTAACTCTTTAACCTTCACTTGGTTGTATCCTAAAATTCCATCCATCATAGATAATAATTCATTTCTAATAATCTTCTACAACAGAGCCTCCATATTAGGTAATGCATAGTTATCTTTTAAATATGATATATTCAAATTTCTAAAATCAATACACAACCTTATATCTCCATTCTTCTTTCTAACTGGGACCAAGTTTGATACCCATGTAGAATGTCTTATAGGCACTATTGTTCTTGCATCCCTTAATTTGTTAATCTCTTCCCTCATTTTAGGGGCTAACATTGGGTTTATAGGATGTTATCTTTGCCTAAAAGGCTTTGCATCTGGTTTTAAATGGATTTCATGCTAAAGTAAGTATTCACAGTAAGCCTTAAGCTCATCATATGACCATGCAAAGATATGCCTATATTTTATTAACAAGGCTCTTCAACTCTCTTACCCACCTTAAGATTTTCTTGCTCATCAAAAACTCCTTCAAGTGTTACCAAGCCTCTAGGAATTTTGTTTGTCTTTAGCTGCACCACTTCCTTTCCAAAAAAAGTTTCTTTTCCATCCTGATTCTCTACATATCCATTCCAATCTATGCTATGATCCTCATATCTGTCTTTTTTCATCAGAAATTTGAGAAGATCTTTGTCATCTTCAAACACTTGCCAATTCTGCACATTGTCAGGAATTGATGGTCTATTTTTCATCTCCATCTACACAATCTCATCAAAAGGAACATCACCCTACCTAATGGTTGAATTAGCCAACAGTTCTACAAGAGAATTCTCTGATCTTTCTATCTATTTGATTGAAAATGCATCAAAAAATTTGACTAAATCCCATGCTAAATTCCTGTATTATTTTGATCTAGGATTTTTAGTTTTGAATTTATTTCTGACTTAAGAAACAATTAAATGAGAGTGACCATAAAATGAAAGCATTTTAATATCATAATATTTTGCAATTTTTAAACCAAGGACTAAGTGCTTCATATTTTGAAATATTATTAGCACATTCAAAATTTAATAAGAACAAAAATTTTAAAATCTTACCACATGGAGATACAAAAGTTATCCCAGCCCCATTACCTTCCTTACTGCATGCTCCATCAAAATTCATTTGTCAAAGCTCTTCCTGATTCTCCTACAAATGTACTTCAATGGGGCTACTAAATTTTAGTGTTGGTTTAGTGATACTCACCTAGAAATTATCCATGTTTGAGTGACAGAAGTTTATTGTCTCCATCAAAGTGTCTTCTTCGATTATATATGGGGACCTTGGCTCCCTATTGATTATTACTTCCCTTCCATCCACTAGAATAGCAGCATAAGAAAAATCTAATTGAATATGACCACCTACTAAATTAGACCAATGTCTAGATAAAAGCATTCCATAATTAGCAAGAACTTCTACAACAGTAATATTAGTTTTATATGATACTTCAAGACAAGCAGAAAATTTAAATTCCCTATTTTTCATAATACCAACACCAAGTATAGATCTATTATCCATATCATAACATCTTCCATAATTTGTAAAAACCTTCATTCCAAGCTCCTTCATAAATTATTAGGGTATGATGTTAACTGCTACTCCTGAATCTATCATACAATTCTTAACAAATTTATTGTTAATCATCAAAGTGAGATAAAAAAAGGATCAACTTGTGTTCCATTTTAAGAAATAGTAGTTCCTAAATAAACCACTGGTGGTTCTTTATTTACTGGTCTCTAATTATATTACTCTTTAAAAATAGTACCTACATTAGACAAAATTTTCACAGCCTCATCTTTGTATTCAGATGGATTCATAATCTCAAATAAAGGAATAGAAATTTTCACCTGAGACAAAGAATTTGATATAAAATAACTATTATTTGGAGTAGACTTATTGACCATTGGTTTCTCTTTTGTATTTGTAATTTTAGGAGCTTGATGATGATCTACCTATTGATCTAGCTTTGCAGTATCATCTTTGATCTTCAATGTGTCTGGTTGGCTGACCTTCTTCTTTGGTGCTTTGACAGACATTCTAGCAGGTTTCCGTTGATCAACATTTGTTGTTCTATTCCTCATTTTTTAATTACTCCTTGCTTCCTCAATTGTTGCAATAGTATATGCTTATTTCTCCTCATTTTTTAACCTCCTAATGACTACAAGCTCTCCTTTTTTCCTATCACATTTATATATCATGTTCATATCATTGTGGTATACATAATCCTCATCAGAAGAACTGTAATCATCTCTTCCCCACATGGATTCATATGAGACATTATTCACTGTGGGTTGTTGATCATCACTTTGATCTTCATCCTTTTGTATTATCTGGGCCACAACACAATTATCAAGAAAATGTGGTAGTGTACAAGCTTCACACCAAGTATTTCTCTCCACCAAATGGTTTTTTGTTTTCAATGGATCAGGTGTTTCTTTAGCATAACTTTGCCTTTCAGGTTTACCATCTTTCCAACTAGTATTATAGGGCATATCTTGCAATCTAAATCTGACATTTTTAGGGAATGAAGACCTATCACTCCTACCTTGTTTCACCTTTAGATATTTTAGCATATTTATGATTTATTTGAGATCATTACTTTTAGGGGCCTTTGAATTGTATAATTTAGTAGCATCCCTTTTATTTATCCTTATAGAAGCCTTTCTATCATTTTTTATAGTAGTGACAACTTTGAAATCTCGTTGCAAAGTTGTAGGTCTTTGTGATCTAATCTCGTAATGTGTTTATCTATCAAATGCACTCAAATAGAAATCAATCAAGAAATAATCAATAGGTATTATATCTCTTGGTATTCTATTTAAGACTTTATTAAACCTTTTATTGAATTCTACAACTGATTCTTTAAAATTATTTTTAATGCTAGTCAATTCATGAGATGCAAAAGATGTATCATTATGATCATCAAACATCTCAACAAATTGATTTAAAAATTCACACCAACTTGAGATGGATCTATCAGGAAACTCCCTATACCATTCAGCATCATCTTTAGTTAATGAATGGACAAACAACTTCATGAAAAAATCCTCATTGTTTTCCTCTAATTTCTCAACAATGTTTTTTAAATTTATGGTATGTTGCTCAGCAGATTCCACTCCATTCCCTATAAATTTTGGAATTTCATTTCTTAATTCATTTGATATAGGGTTTGGGTATCCAACTATCCCACTGAAATCTAGTTGCCTATATTTTTTTACCACCATAGGAGCTCTTCTTCTTTGGCCCATATTATGGAAATTCCAATTCTACCCTCTAGGAAATCGGTGACTCATGCCTTAGTGATTTTGACCATCATTATAATGATTTCCCATATTTTTCTACCTTGGATTACCTTGGTTATAGTTTTCTCCATTATTTGGTTGTCTCCAAGGATCACCTCTTTCACTACCATGATTTTTTCTTCCTTGTCTTCCTCTATTGTCCGGTTCAAACAATGGATTAATATGATCATTGTTGAAAATATGATCTCCATTCTTTCTATGTAGAGGGTTGTATTTTGGTACTCCATCCCTTTCTGATGTGGTCTTTCCTCTTGATCTTTCTCCACTTTTTTTAGTATCAAGAGATAAATTTAAATCAACTCTCTTTATCCCTAACCTATCCAATCTTTTGCTAGGAAACCTCTTCAAATCTTTAGACACCTTAGGATTCTTATTTCCATATTCATATTTTTACCAAGAATAGAAAATATTGCTTCATCTTCTTCATCATATTCTTCTACTTCCTCTCCTACCTTTTGTACTATATTTTGATCTTCAGCATCTTCAAAGCCAATGGGATTTCTATTATCCTCCAAATTACTTGGATTTGCAAACTAGTTTTCTTCATTAAAACCAAAATTCTCCCTATCAGGAAACTTCTTATATCCAGTACACAACATATCTGAAACTTGTTTCTTTCCTCTCGTCATACTTTCATGTAAACTTGATTCAAGTTGATCTTGATGCAAGGATATTCTACCCCACATGAATACTTAGCACAACAAAATTAGTTTACCAAAATATAAATGCATCAAATTTGTAGAGTCGTCGCCTTCTTTCCAGAAGGAAAATACTTACTGTCTTCTTAGTCCTTTCTCCTAGTAGAGTTTTTCTTTACTAGAATTTTTGAAACTGTTCTGATAACAACTCCCCAGTAGAGTCGCCAATATATTGGGTGACTCAGATGGGGAAAATTGAATAATCCAATCTTCATCAAAATAACACCAAATCTTCTAGGTAAAATTCAAAAATGTTCTTATGAACAATTCCCCAGTGGATTCGCCAATCTTTTGGTGCTCAAATCAATGGATTGGATTTCCTATGGAATGTTGGGAAACCCAAGTGATTTGGCCAACTAACAAGTCTCAACCAAAGGCAAGGTTGGAACTTATGCAATTCTAGCTCTACAAGACCAAGGCTGGTAGGCCTATACCTCAACCTTAATATGTTGGTTTGAGGTTTTTTATAGAAGATATGATAGCATCTCAAACCTCTCTTTCAAGTGTGGAAAACATGTACTTGAAAGAAATCCAATTGTGATCAATCACAACATAAATTGAAATACTTTGTGAGATTGTAAGAATGCTTAGTAAATGTGTATAAAATAAATGAATGCTGAGTAGAATATCTCAAAACTTTAAACAATGAACCAAATGACTATAATCCAATAATTGATAAGAATAGTGCCTATTTCAACTTGGGCAATAGATTCAATGCAATTTCAATCCTATGTACAACCTTACAAGATAGTATATATTCCAACACCATCAACTATTCAAATGTTATAGATGTGGAGAAATCAAGCCTATTTATATCCTAAAGTATTTAAATTTGATTTGAATACTTATCCCTAAGTGTATTAAATTTAATTTAATACCTTCCCACATTAAATTCCCCTTTAAATAAATTTATAATTTATTTATTCCTTCACATGCCTTAATTATTCTAAAACACAATTAATCTAAATCTAATTTGGATTAATTTAAATCTAAACAAAGATCCTACCCTACCTCACATCACTCTCACCAAATAAGCCTAGTCACTAATTAACTAAGGTTAATTAGGCTAATTTTTAGGATTCCTACACCCATTAGTCCTAATTATTTTCTCACACATGTGTGAGCAAATTTCAAAAAATTGACTTTTCAAATAATAATAATTTGGTGCCAACAAGGTTTCTTACAAGCTTGATGACACTTTCTTACACTTTCCAAAAGTGTTTCAGTGGACAAAAACTCTTACACATCTATGACAAGATCTCTTACATGTGTACTTCAAGTACACATTGACCCATCACATCACAAGTTGTTCACACATGTGTGAGAAAATTTGGCCTCTTGCATGGATTATGTGTCCCTCATGTGGCACCTATGTGGATGCCACATGTGCTCCACCTCACCCAATCCCTCAAAAATCCTATAAATAGGAGCCTTGCCAAGAGTTATTCACCCAATATCTTTATGCATTCATGTTAGTATTACTCTAAAATTACATTTTCATGTTTTCATATTTAGTTCATTGTTGAATCTAGAAATCACATGCTATTTTAATGGTGAATGAATCTTAGTTTCATTTTATCTTGCATACTCATTCTAGCTTAGTTTGCATTCTTCATTCTTGTTATTTGGTGAAGGCTTGAGACAAGTTCCTCATACTTTTTCTTGAGCTCTTTATCATATCCATTAGTTTGCATTGTAGGATTCACTCCACAGCAAGCAAGAAATCATAGTGGTATTAATATATTGTGTTGGGAGAGCACACCCACAACCTTCTCTAAGAGAAAATCAATAAGGCTTGGGTGCCCTTTTTTGGCTCATCAAAGGTTATGGTGAAAGATTTTGTTTTGATTATGGTTTTGACATGTTAGTGTAGATTATATGGTTTATATCTCTAAAATTTGCATGTTTGAGCATGCTCCAAATAGGTAGGTTTTCAGTATAAACATTTTCGCACACCCAGTGGGACTCATGTCCCTAAATTTGAAACAAATATTTGCATTTTTGCAACATTCTGAAAAATTTCATGCAGAGTCGTCTCTGTCCTGGAATGGTCGTCGACACAGATCATCATCTGCACAGACTATCTTCTCCACTAGGAGACTATCATCTCATCTCTGTTGAAATTGACTTTTCATTTTTTAGTGATTTAAACGTGTTTTTAGAATTTTATGGTTTTTAAACTCTCGAGTTTCTGACAATACCTTACTTTTACAGAGTTAAATGCTGCTAAAAATTTTAAAAGAAAAAAATATCACTATTTAACCTTAGTTAGCTCAATTTTTTGTTCTGTCGTCTGCATAGGTTGATTGTCATTTCCACTGACTGTCATTTGCACCAGAACTCTTTTTTCTGTGCTCTTCAAAAACTGTGTTGTCAGGTATCATAATTTTTTCTTTTCATAAATTGTCATCTGCGTGTTTTATCTAACAGTCGTCTGTGATTTTAGACTGTCATCTACGATCACATACTTTTGTCTATGCATATTCCAAAATTGTCGTTTGCACTATGTGATATTTTTTTTTTAGTTTACAGCAAGTTTTTGTCTTACTAATATTTTCTGAGTTTTGCAGCATACCGATTCTGAAGACTAGTCTTTTAAAACTACTAATATTGTGTGTTGTGGGATGTTAAGAAGAAGACAAAACTCAAACTAATGACATTGTCCTTAAATTTTTCCTAGGAGATACAAACAAACTTTGTGACTTTCTTAATGTTTTATTAGGCATTTTTAAAAGAGTTCACTTGTAGTGTTTTGTTAAGTGATAGGGGAGTATGCTCTTGTCTTTGATTAGACAATCAAAAACCTAGACTCATTTGGAACTTCACTTAGAAAGTAACCTTGGGAAAGAACAACTTGTTTGGTGTGTTTGGGAGAAAATGACATTGGGTAGGAGAGTATGCTCTTTTCCCTTTGGAAAAATTAGAAATCTAGACCCCTCTTGTCTCTAATCCATGCTATTTTCTTAATCCTTTAGTTGGGCATGTCGGTTGAGTAAAAAATCTCCTAGGAACGACCCATGTGAGAGTGAGGTGTAAGCCCACCACTCCAACTTGGTGGAACCAATATTTACAGATTTATTTATGTTCAAAATAAGTTAGAGCTAAATTTAAAAAGATCAAATTCAAAATATAGTTTTCATAAACCATGTGGTCATAGACTGCGTGATGGCGCAATGAAGCAATGAGTGATCTTCCATCCATTGCGCGGTGGTGAAGCACACAAGTTTTGACCTCACAAAGATAGAAATAGTTGAGAGGAACTGTCGACGTTCAAAACTTTACGCCTGACGTCTACACATAATTATTTATTTAACATGGAACCACAAATGATCACCATATTTCATATGGGGCCCCGCTTGACTAAAGTCAAACTAAATGATATCCACACAGATCAAGATCTGATCCAATGGTGCTATTGCAAGCTGCATATTGTTTAACCATCATGCAATGGAAAAATAGGCAACAGGTGTCCCAGGTCCATCAAAAGCTATGGGTGAAACAGCAAGGATAGAGGTGTCAGTGTTTAGTTGGCAGAATAGAATGAATAGACTACACAAAGGCATGTAAAGTAAAGTAAAGGGTTAATTAAAAGATAGCTGTTATCCCATGCTTTAAATGAATAGTTATGAATTAATCAAGAAAGCAATGGTGATTGAAAAATAACCAAGGCATTGAAAGGAGATCTGTGACCATAAGATGGAAGATCTACAGCTTATCGTGAAAGCGCGATGGAAAAGTGAACGAGCTTTAGCTATTGCATGGTAGCGAAAGACTCAACATGTGTCAGTGATGGGAAACAGATAAAAACCATTGGTGACAATATTAAATTGATTCATTACATGGAATTAAAACCTTTTATTATGCTTAAGGTTTATTTTATTAATCGATGAAGGGATTTTACATGCAGATTATAAAGATGGAAAACACGATTTGATCGGACGGTCTAGATTCTCAACATCATGAGGAATGATCACATGCAGATGTGTTGAAGAAAGATCACACAGGAATAATTAATGCCATGGTTTCAGTCGATAAAGGTAATGAATGTGATTTCAAAGAATATACTCATTAACATGCACAGAAATATCTATGTGATCAACGTGTTCGAGAGATTATGAGAAATACTATTGATAGATATACACTTGGAGTACCATCATGATGCAGACCTATTATTTAATTTTTTGACTTAGACATACTAAGAGAAGACTATTGAGTTATTTTTATGAGATTTAATCAGTTAGCATTTGTTATCAAGAAATGATGATTAAACATTATATTATTGTAATCGTTAGCATTCAGTTATTGATCTTAGGTTAGGTATTTGTTAGGAATCGTCATGTTGATCTGAAGCTTGCATCCTTTGGGTTTCATATTTATAAGGATACCAAGATCAAAACAATGAATAAGACTTATTGTTATTATAGTCAGATAGGATAGATGAATCAATAACTGCAAACTTGAACTCAATTGTACCATTTTTTCCAAAATCAAATAAAGATAAGTCATTTTTCTTTCATATGTGCAATTCTTTCATTATCATTTTACAATTAGTCCCTCAGATAAATCAATATAACTTCTTCAAAGTGACAGTTTGATGTTCATGCTTCCTGATATGGTTCATAGTCTTTATTATCAATTGGCTTTCTCATTTTGCATGGTTAAATTCTATTGATTGAGGCCTCAGTCAATTAGTCTATCATTTGAGAAGTTGTACCCTTTTGAAATATCTCTGATCTTGTTTTAAGGTTGCATATTCTATTTCCCATGGTTAATTAAGGCACTGGTCTTTCTTACTTATTGGATTATGGTCATTAGTTCATTGTTTATAGTTTTGAAATATCATATCCATCTGCTATATTTAGTTTATATCTTGTATACATCAGCATTCCTTCAATATTTTCAACATTACATTTATCATTTGATAGTATATTGCTTTTATTTTAAGGATCTCAGTAGTAATTTTCCATACTCTGAGAGAAAGAAGTTTGGAACATATATTATCTGCTCTAAAAATCCCTTAAGATTTGGGATATGAGTCTAGGGTATAGGCCTACCAGCCTTGGTTCTACAGAGCCAAAATTGTAGAAGGTTGAAACTTGAATTGGTTGAAACCTTGTCAGTTGGAAAATCACTTGGGTTTCTCATCATTGGATAGGAAAAATCCCATAAAAAATCTAATTTGTTGATTTGAGCACCAACAGATTAGCGACTCTATTGGGGAGTTATCACTAAAAATAGTTTTTCAGAGTTTCTAGTAATAGATATTAGGCTCTACTAGGAGAAAAGAATCCAGAAGACAATAAGTATTTTCTTCTAGAAAGAAGGTGGTGACTCTACAGATTTGAAGTGGTGATAAATTCAGTCATATCATTTTGTTATTAGCAATTTTCATGTGGGGAAGAAGATCCTTACATCCAGATCAACTTGAATTAGAATTACACCTAAGGAAAGGTATGACTTAAATTGTAAATATGTCATATGTACCATGCATGATATACCCCGATAAGGATGATCAAGAGTTTTCTTGTGAACAATTCCCTAATTCAAGCCATCATAGCCATGAAAACAACGATGAAAATTGTAATCTTTTTTTCCAAGGTGTCAGAGGAGAACATGAGTCTCGACATGATCCAAATCAAGAAATGACTGAAAGAGAGAAAAGAATTAATAAATGGGATTTTTTATTTTGTGAGATGGCTAATGCAGGGTCAAAATATAAAGAAATGGTCATGGCTCTTAAAAGACAGCCAGAAGTGATACTAAGGAAAATGAGGATAAAGAGGAGTGCAATCAGATCACCAAGAGATAAATAAGTGCCTAAGGATGATATAAATGGGGTATAAAATCCTCCTCATAGGAAGAACATCGGGCATGTCTTCAACAGTGATCATACCAACCCCTTTTTCAAACCAGACAATAGAGGAAGACTTGATAAAAATAACAATGATTCGAAAAGAAGAGATCATTGGGGACAATGGAACAATGGAGAACATCATAACCACAATAATAGAGTGAATCCTAACACATCTAACCAATATGAACAGCATAGAAATCAAAATAATGGAGTGATGTATAATGGATATTAGAGTAATAGGGATCAGAACTCTGGCCCAAGAGATTATAATATCAACTCAAATTTTGGACCAAGAAATAATCAAAGATTCGAGAATACAAATCAGCAGAATCAAAGACATGGAACTATCAATCAAAATGGAAAATATTATAGATCCCCAATGGTTTCTGATAGATACAGACAATTAGATTTTTATGGCACAAGGGGATATCCTAATGACATAAAAATGAATTAAGAAGTGCAATTCCAAGTTTTCAAGAAATGGGTCAGAATGAGCTGAGGTGCATTATATAAATGTGAAGAATGTTATCCAAGAGCTTGATGAATTCAATGAGGATGTATACATGAAAATTTTTGTTCAATCTCTCATAGAAGATGTAGCAGAATGGTTCAGAATTTTTCTACATAGATCCATATCTAGTTGGGATGCATTTGTTAATCAATTCATAGAAAAATTCGGTGATCAAAATGATACTTATTTTGCTTCACATGAGTTGACAAGTATGAAGAATAATTAGAATGAATCTATGGCTGAATTCAACAAATGATTCAACAAGGTTATAAATAGGATTACAAGGGATTTTCAACCTATTGATGCTTTTCTAATAAATTTCTACATGGGTGCTTTTGATAGAAAGACAAATTATGAAATCATATCTCATAAGCCTTCTACTTTAGCACATGCTCTCAAGATTTCCATAGCTATTAAAAATGATATGAAGGCATATGGTATAATTACTAAGAGAGAGGACACTCAGTTGTTCAATCCAAAAGAGCCTAAGCAACACAAGGAAGAAGATAGATTAGGTAAGCTTATGAATATGGTGAAAGGCATCCAAATGAATAATGGAAAAGATAATTTTAAATACAACCAGAAGAATCGAGTACCATACAAAAATGATAGATATAAATTGCAGGATATGCCTTATAACATAGAATGGAAGGATGGGAAACTAGTGAACAAAGAATTACATACTCGTGATCCATTGAGGAAAAACAACCATTTTGTGGAAAGCTATCCTTGGTGTGAAGCTAGCACACTACTACATTCTTATGAACATTGTGTTGTTAACCAAAGATGGAAAGAGGATGAAGATCAAAATGATAATCAGCAACCCACAGTAAATAATTTATCAACATGTCCTATGTGGGGATATGATGATTGTAGCTCTTCAAATGTATACTACTGCAGGGATGACCTAAATAGAGTATACCAATATGGGGATTATCATGAGAGTACTCCAAGATTAAGATGATTAATAGAAGAGGAGAAGAAAGCATACACATTAGCTATAGTGGAAGAAGTAAGAAGTAATTACAAGTTAAGGTATAGAACAATAAATGCAGACCGATGGAAACCAATGGAAACCTAACCAAGGAACTAATCCATAGAGGCTGAAGCACAAAAACATTTCTCAAGATAAATAGGTAGAACCTCGAGACTTTCCAACAATAGTAAGAGAAAAGGTGGTTAGTAAATCTCTTTCCAATGAATGTTCTTTCATGTATAATGCACTATCTCAAGTTAAGATATGATGGGAGACCCCTCAAACATGGCCAATCATGGCAAGAGTTCGTAATATGGAAATATCAGAGAAATTTAGAGTCTTTGGGAACCATGGGGTAGACATGGTTCAGGAATTAGAAACATAATAATTTAATGGTTAAATATGGCATTAAATTGTATTTTAAATGTATTTCCATTGTAATAGGAAAGCGAACTCCCTAAGGAGACAATGAGGCATGAAAAGTGGAAATATGGTTTTATAACCATCAATATGTAACTGCCAGCAACTCTTTAAAAGAAAGAGTGAAACCGAATAAAAAGAGAGAGAGGAAAGCAAGAGTAAAGAGAAACTACGAGAGCAAAGAGTTGAGAGAAAGAAAGTCGGCTCTCTGGCCTTAAGCCAGAGAGCTGCCAAGCATGTATTCATTACGTTTGAGTCTAATAGAATAGTTTTGTTTCAATTATGCTGTCTCATATTTGTCTTTCCTTGCATTCGGTTGATATGTTATGTATGTTTTTATTTTGCTTATGCGGGTTTGAGTTACTAAAATAACCATGTTGGTTGTTGTTTTGATCTCTGGTTTTGAAAAAGTCTACGAATTTGGCAAGAAACCCGATTGTTAATTCTTGTTTGCATGGAATCTAAAATGGTTCGTGCATGGAGAGAGTGATCAGTTTCAAGAAACCGTTATGCAGATTTTGTGATGGTTAGTGTGGCCCGATTGTTATCAGCCTGTCATTATGACAAAAGGTGGCAAACACTTTGTACATGCATGTTCATTTTGAACAGTCACGCATGATGGAGAAGTGACCCGAGTTGAAGATGATTGAAGACTGTCCTGAAGAATAGTCGAGAGGGAATTATTGATTGAGTTTGGTGTTGTAGACTTCCCGAAGAATGATGAGTTGATTTAATGGAGAATCAAGGAGCGAAATGTGCAGATTCGAAAGAATCTTTGTTGCAGATTGAAGAAAGACAAAGTGTGATAATTTTTGCTCCGCATCAATATATTCATTCCTTTGCTTGAAATAGTTAAAATACCTTAATGTAAAAGTGAAGCTTTGAAAATATTGTCTAATGTAGGTAATAAGGAAGATCTTAACCAAGAAGTAAAGGATCCTCCAGCTATTTATCAAGGAACTACTTTAAACAAAAATGGAAATCAAATTGATCCTTTCTATCTTACTCTATTAAAAAATAATAGATTGGTAAAGAATTGTATGCTAGACTCTGGTGCAAAAATAAATATTATGCCTAATGATGTAATGAAAGAATTAGGAATGAATTTTGATACCAAATTTGGTATATGTTATGCTATGGATAATAGATTTGTTCCTGTTGTAGGCATAATGAAGAATGTTGAATTGAAATTTCCTACATGTCCTAAAATGTCTTATAAAATGGATATTATTGTGGTTGAAGTCCCCGCCAATTATGTAATGCTTTTATCTATACAATGGTCTATCTTAGTAGGAGGAAGTATTCAATTAGATATTTCTTATGCTTCTATTCCAGTGAATGGCAGTAATGTAAGAATTGACAGAGAGACTAGAAGTCCATATATTATTGAGGATGAGGATCCAAGCTTGGTGTAACATAAGAAATGTAACATTTGAAATAAGTGGGGGAAAGATAAGATATTCCTCTTCTATCCCAAGATGCACAAATGAATGATCCAAATTGATTAACCCCAAGAGAAGGATCAATGCACAAATGAATCAATCATTTGGAAATGAGAGCAAAGAGAAAAGTCTTAAATTCCAGTTTTATGGAATGGAATGTGTGATAGATTTAGAAAGATTGAAATGAATAGGAGAAAAGTACTAACCTTAAGATATGGAAGATTTGAAGAATTTTTTTGGGGGGGTCTATACTCTATTTCTAGAAAATCTGAAGCCTCGTCTGGAACAGAAACATAGAGACAAACAAAACCTAGAAATATTTTTCCAATCCGACACTGTCTTGATAAAAATATCGCCCTTGACCCCAAAATGTCACTGGTTACCCCAAACCCTCAACCTTGACCCCAAAATTTCACCCTTGACCCCAAAATGTCAACCTTGACCTGCACAGCTCCAACGGAAAATCTGTTCACGGATCCTAAAAGTTTTCCGAAAAGGGTATCCAAATTTGCACTTTAATTCACTATCCCAAACCTGTACCTACAAGAAAAATGGTTTTTTTGTTGGGGGGGAGGGGTTTTCCTTGGTAAAACCCTGATTTTGGAATTAACCTTAAATATATAATTGAAATTGTAGAAGTAACCAAAGTAAATAAAACAATTCACCTTGCTCATGTAAAAGTCCTTGTGGAGGATTTGAATCCTTGAATCCACAAGTATGGATGCACCAAATGGATGTAGAATATATAATGTAAGATGTATGATGTCTTTAATCAATTACTTGTAGATCTTCAACACTAATCTTTAATGGATCTTGAAAGAGGAAGAGGCTTGGAGGAATGTGGATGAATAAATCTTCAATAAGAGGGCTCCATGCAGCTTGAATCCTTCAATGGCTACTAGTGGATCTCCTTGATGAATTAGATGCTTGAATTCTTGAATGCTTGAGAGTAGATGCTTGCTTCAAATCTTACTTCTTAGCTTGCACTTAGATTTCCACTTCTTGAGACTTAGAGGAAATGAGAGGAGAAGGCTTTCTTATATACAAATCTAGGGCACAATCTTCTAGAGAGGCCTACATAGGAGAATTAAATTCCCATTAGACCTATACCCTTATAAGTGGACCTATATTAAATATAATTTAAGAGTCATCATTTCAAAACCTAAAACAGACAACCCAAAAGCGGGAATTAAACTTTTCAAAAGCCCGAGATACAGAAATCCTAGAAATTTGGAATCTGGACAAAAAGTCAAAAAAAGGTCGATTGTGACCTATTTCAAGGTTGAGGTCAACCTTGACCTAGGTCAAGGGTGAGGTCAACCTTGACCTAGAAAGGTCAATTTTGACCCCGAGGTCAAAAATCTCAGTTTTCAGTTTTGGATGTCAAAAATAGGCTAGAAAAGTGGGAAATGGGGTAGAATAGGGGAAAAAGCCAGATCCAAGTCAGAGACCCATTCAAGGTGCTTGACATGACCCCAAAATACTTACTCGGAAGGCTAAACTAGTCTACAATAGAAGTGCTTCCATTTTCCAACTATACATTTAGCCCCCACTTTAGCAAGAGTATGGACTCGATGCAAACTCTTGGTAAAGGAGATCATGAAGAAAAGATAATCTTATTGAAATGAAAAGGGACAAAGGAATCCTTAAGCCCCAGGGACTTAAGTCTTTATCAACCCTAAGATCATGATAAGAGAGACATCACTGGTCAAAGAGAAAAAGAGAGAGTGGAGTGGTTAGCTCGCCCAGTAAGATGTTTGTATCTCACTGTGAACCACAAAAAGGATAAGATGGCCCATCAATAAAGCACTTGATAGTCACCCCATAAAGTTGTGTACCTTTTGGCGGATTTATGCATGTATGTAGTGCATCTTCTGATGGCTTTTATGAAGTACACATGGATCCATATCCTTATATCACCATGGAATACATTTGTAAAATGTGTATCTCTTCAGGATTTAGCAACTTATGTGTGTTACCTTCTGAGGATTTAGCATATTGAATTGTAATTGAATGTGTATCTCTTTAGGATTTAGTGAATTATGTGTGTTACCTTGAGAGGATTTAGCATGCTGCAAAACAAAAGGTTAGAACAAAAATGCATAATATAAAACGAGGGAGGCCATATATATGCCCCCCTCCTTAAGATGGCAAAGTACATACTATTTTGACATGTTAAGGAAAGAAAAGAACAAGGGTAAAGCCTTCTTCAACATCAAGACAATATCCATAGACAACACCCAGTCCAAGCCAAGAAGGTCACAGCTCCTATGAGGCCATGGAAGGGACAAATGCAAAGAGATATCATGCAAGAGGTGAAAAAGTAACCCTTGTGATGGATAGCACACTATTCAGTTTTCAAGGTGAGAGATTTATCAACCATGGAAACCCAATATCAAACAAAGAAATAGGTTGTGATCAAGCACATAGATCCTCAATTCAAACCAAAATTTTCATGTATGTTGGATATCACATAATAGATAGATACTGCTTAACCAAGGGAAAAGTGAATCCTGAAAAGACAGAAAAGAAGGAGATGTCATCCTTGCCCCCCAAGCATGGGAAAAAGGATGAAAGGGGACCTATTATATCACTCACAATACTATGCAAGACAACAAGCCCCCAAATATTATGCTAACATTGTTTACATAATGTGGAGTTCCATAATAGGAACATAAATGTTATTTAGAGAAAATAGGATTGAAGTACAACTTATTGCCACATGATATAGAAATAACTTTACTATCAATGAGCTGCCTAATCTTATAATGTAAAGCTTGACATTCATTAGTAGAGTGGTCATGAAATCTATGATATAAACAAAAAGGAAGAGTCTTCAAGTGTGGAATACATTTCTTTTTGTGTTTAGGTTTAGTAATCATCTTAGCATGAAGGAGTTTAGGCAAAAGATCTTCTTAGTCAAATTCCTTCATAGGTTCATCATGTTTTGAAGTGTTATTTGGGATGTTGTTATTGATGTGTTGTTGAGGATTAAATCCCAATCCATTATAATTTTCATGCCCCCCATTCTATAAGGGCAATTGAATTCCATGTTTATGCTTACCACATCCTTGACCATGGAATCTGTGTTTAACTAGTAAATGATAACCAGGACCATAACAAGAAGCCATATCAAAAGGAATCAATGGAACTTCAGTATTCACTATGTCATTTCTAATAGGTTTGACTGATTCATAGTGGTTAGAAGTAGTGAAAAATTTATTACGAAGGTAATGAGAAGTAGAAGCAAAGACTCGTTATTCAAACTCTCATTATGGCTTCATAAAACCAAGATTAGAAACCTTATATTCTCTAATAAAGGTAGGGTTAAAATCCAAGGTTCCCCAATCATCTCCAGGAAGAGCATTAGAGAAAGAAGGATTACTATAAGGAATAGAAGTATTGTGGATTTGAATATTCAAACAATGATTTGGCGCATCATCTGCATGAAGTGTATACACCATGTTGTTGTGAATAAACTTTACTTTATAGTGAAGGGTGGAAGGAACACCATGCATCTCATGCAACCAAGGTCTACCCAAAAGGAGGTTATAATTAAGAGGTCCAGGCATAACATGAAAAGGAGTATTTAGGATGACTGGACCTAATTTGATAGGTAAGGTAATGATGACCAAAGTGTTCTTATCAATGTTATCAAAGCCACGTATAAGATTATTATCAGGTTGAATAGTTGAAAGATCATCTTTAATTGATTTGAGCATGTCCATGCTATAAATATTAAGCCAGATCCATTATCAATCAAGGTCCTATGAATGATACTCTTATTGATAGTAATAGCAACCATAAGGGCATCATATTGAATCTGAACTTCTTTAGAAGGTAAATCCTTTTGAGTATACACAATGTCAGGAGGACCCGGGGTAACATGCATGCATTGTAAGAAAGAATTGATGTTCTCTTGATTAGGAGGTGGGGTGGGAAGAATGGCTAAATATTTTTGCAAGGCCTCATGGTAGGTAGGTGAAGTTTGAATAAGCTCCCATAAAGAAATCTTGGTAGGGGTATTGCGCAATTGGTTTATCATATCATAATCCATGCTAGGAAGATGGGTGGAGGAGGAAGAATGGGTTGAGAAGGTGGTAAAGAAGTAGGAAAAACCAGATTAGGTTGAGGGTTATTCCTTGTATGATAGGTGTGAGCTATCGAATCTTGATCATTGAAAGACTCTAAAGATTCCATATGTTTACCTTTGATAGTAATGCAAGGACAACCTTTGATAGTCAACAAGGGTTTTGGATAAACCATGTTAGTTGCTTAAACACTACAAACATGTTCACAAGAAGGAAGAAAGGAATACATCCTAGGAGGAGATGAGATAGGATCTTGATTCTCCATATGATCATCACTAAGAGGGAGAACATTAAGGGAATTCATATCATTCTCTGCTAATGCCTCATCACTAGAAGGAATCCCAAATGTAGGTAAAGCATCTTTAATGTTTTCTTCCTTCTCTAAAATATCTACATAAGGGGAGTGTGTTTTAGAAAAAGAGTCACCATCATGTATGAATATGTCATCCATTAATAAATCACCCTCTTGTATCAAGGCATCTTCACAAGGAGGGGATAAATCAA
>MU225054.1:895756-925343 GCA_018584345.1 Thuja plicata
TCATCCATAATGGCTTCATGAGGAAGAGAGTAATCAACATCCAAATCCAAAGGTTCATCCCAAATAGGAGGATTATCATCCCTATCAATAAAGCACATTGTAAAAGGTTTGGAAAATACTTGAAACAGCTTGGGCAACATAATAAAAAATAAATAAATGCATAGAAAATAGATCTAGATATATCCAAATGCATTCAAATGAACTGTATGATGAAAAATGTAAATGTTTTTTTATTTTTAAAGAAATTTTATGATTTTTACTTATTTTTGAATATAAGTGCAAGAGCATGAAAGAAATATACTTTTAAATGCATGTAAGATCTAACCTAAGATGAAAATATAACACCAAAAAGAAAGCGTTGTCTATCACGGGTTCACCAAAATGTAACATAAGAAATGTAACGTTTGAAATAAGTTCATTTGAAATAAGTGGGGGAAAGATAAGATATTCCTCTTCTATCCCAATATGCACAAATGAACGATCCAAATTGATTAACCCCAAGAGAAGGATCAATGCACAAATGAATCAATCATTTAGAAATGAGAGCAAAGAGGAAAGTCTTAAATTCCCGTTTTATGGAAAGGAATGTGTGATAGATTTAGAAAGATTGAAATGAATAGGAGAAAATTACTAACCTTAAGATATGGTAGATCTAAATAATTCTATTTTCAAGGGTCTATACTCTATTTCTAGAAAATCCAAAGCCTAATCTGGAATAGAAACACAGAGATGAACAAAACCCAGAAATCTTTTTCTGATCTAACACTGTCTTGATAAAAATCTCACCCTTGACCCCAAAATGTCACCGTTGACCCCAAAATATTGACCTTGACCCAAAAATGTCACCCTTGACCGTAAAATGTTGACCTTGACCTACACAGCTCCAACGGAAAATCTGTTCACGAATCCTAAAAGTTTGCCAAAAAGGGTATCTAGATCTACACTTTAACTCATTGTCCTGAACCTGTACCTACAAGAAAAATGGTTTTTTTTGGGGGGGGAGGGGTTTGCCTTGGTCAAACCCTAGTTTTGGAATTAACCTCAAATATATAATTGAAATTGCAGAAGTAAACAAAGTAAATGAACAATTCACCTTGCTCATGTAAAAGTCCTTGTAAAGGATTCAAATACTTGAATCCACAAGTATGGATGCAAAAAATGGATGTAGAATGTAGAATGTACGATGTAGGATGTCTTCAATCAATTGCTTGTAGATCTTCAACACCAATATTTAATGGATCTTGGAAGAGGAAGAGGCTTGGAGCAATGTGGATGAAGAAATCTTCAACAAGAGGGCTCCATGGAGCTTGAATCCTTCAATGGCTACCAATGGATCTCCTTGATGAATTGGATGCTTGAATGCTTGAGTGCTTGAGAATAGATGCTTGTTTCAAATCTTGCTTCTTATCTTGCACTTAGATTTCCACTTCTTGAGACTTAGAGGAAATGAGAGGAGAAGGATTTCTTATATACAAATCTAGGGCACAATCTTCTAGAGAGGCCTACATAGGAGAATTAAATTCCCATTAGACCTATAACCTTAGAAGTGGACCTATATTAAATATAATTTAAGAGTCATCATTTTGGAACCCAAAATATCCAACCCGAAAGTGGGAATTAAACTTTTTCGAAGCCTGAGATCCAGAAATCCTGGAAATATGGAATCTTGACAAAAATTCAGAAAAAGGTCGATTGTGACCTAGGTCAAGTTCAAGGTTGACCTTGACCTAGGTTGAGGTTGACCTTGACCTAGGTCAAAGGTGAGGTCAACCTTGACCCAGAAAGGTCGATTTTGACCCTGAGGTCAAAAATCTTAGTTTTCAGTTTTGGATGTCAGAAATAGACTGGAAAAGTAGGAAATTGGGTAGAGTATGGGAAAAAGCCAAATCCAAGTCAGAGACCCATTCAAGGTGCTTGACATGACCCCAAACCACTTACTTAGAAGGATAAACTAGTCTATAATGGAAGCGCATCCATTTTCCGACTATACACCTGGTTACAGATTTTTGTCATTCTGATATGGATAACTTTCAGGTAAGTATTTCAAAAAATGCTATGCATAATACTGAACCTATTGAGTTACATGCTAAAGTAAGTAACAACACAATTTGGAAATTCTATTTTGATGGTGATTTCTGCAAGGATGGTAATGGAGTTGGTGTCATTTTCTTTTCCCCTGATAAGAAAATATTTAAATATTCCTTATTACTATATTTTGAATGTACTAACAATGTTGCAGAGTATAAAGCTCTACTTCTTGGTTTGAGGATTACTAGTGAGCATGGAATAACATGTTTAAGTGTCTTTGGGGATTATGAATTAATTATTTCTCAAGTTAAAAGTAAATTTGTTTCTAATAAGTCTCATCTTAAAAGATATAGAAATGAAGTATGGGATTTTATAGAATATTTGTATGCTTTTTCTATTAACTGGATAGATAGATCAGAAAATATCCTTGCAGATTTTATGGATAATTTGGCATTGAAGCATAATGGCATCCCTTGTGAAGACATAGTTCAAGTTGAGGTTAAAACTAGGCCTTCTATACCTAATAACATCAGCAAGTGGAAAATCATTTAAGATGGCAGAGATATAATCATATTTTTATCATGTGAACAAGAGTATGAAGATCAATTGATAGACTTGAATGCTCATGTTGAGATAGAAGATAGAAAAGAAGTGTTGTTTGGAAAGGAGGTCATTCAGCTTAAAACCAGTAAGGTTCCAAAGGGACTTGTAGAAATGGAGAGACTATTTGACAATAAAGATTCTAAAATGAACAAGAAAAATACAAATGTCACGATGGATGAAGTAGAAAGAATAAACTTGGGAAATGAAGAAACTCCAAAGGAAGTATTTTTGGGTAAAATTTTAACCCCCAAGATCAGAACAGATATCATCAAATTATTGAGAAAATATAGGCATGTATTTTCTTGGTCCTATGATGACCTTAAAGCTTACTGAGAGGACCTTTTTTAACATGAGATACCTTTGAAGCCTAATGCCAAACCATTCAGAAAAAGGTAAAGACCTATAAATCCTACTTTAGCTCCCAAAATGAAAGATGAGCTAATCAAGATGAGGGATGCTGGTATAATAAATCCAATTAGACACTCAACCTGGGTTTCAAATTTGGTCCCTATTAGGAAGAAGAATGGTGATATCAGAGTTTGTGTAGATTTTTGGAATCTAAATATATAATCATTAAAGGACAATTATGCGCTACCTAAAATGGAAGCATTATTAGAAAATGTCATAGGAAATGAATTATTATCAATGATGGATGGGTTCTCTGGGTATAACCAGGTGAAGGTAAAGGAAGAGTAACAATACAAGACAACTTTTACTACACCTTAGGGTACTTATGTATATGCTAGAATGCCTTTTGGACTCACTAATGCAAGAGCCACTTTTCAAAGAGCAATGGATGTGGCCTTTGAGGATTTCATTGATGTAATAATGGTGGTATATCAGGATGATGTAACTGCTTACTCCAAAAGGGAAAAGGATCATTGTGGACACTTGGAGCATATTTTCCAAAGAGCCCTTGAATATGGGATATCTTTGAACCCAAAGAAAGGCCATTTTGCAATAACTGAAGGAAATTTGTTTAGGCATGTTATATCATAAATGGAGTGAGAATAGATCCAGAGAGGATTGCAGCAATTGATGAAATTGAGGTTCCTAAGAGTGTTAAAAATATCCAATCCTTCTTTGGAAAAATATAGTTTGCGAGGAGATTTGTCCCAATTTTTTCAAAAATAATTAAACTAATTGCTGGGATATTGAAAATGGGTGCAAACATGAAGTGGAAAAATGAAGCTTTGGAGGCATTTGTAAAGATTAAAAAGGCAATTAAGGAATCTCCTATCCTCAATTCCCCAAATTATACTAATCCATTTCAATTATTTTCCTTTGCATTATATCACACCATTGTTGTTGTCTTATTACAAAAGAATAATGAAGGATATGAACAACCAATAGCATTCTTCAGTAAAACCCTTCAAGCCTCTGAGTTAAATTATGATATCAATGAAAAACAAGCTTATGCACTTGTAAAGGTAGTAAAGTCCTTCAGGCCTTATTTGGTAGGAGTAAAAGAGATAGTCTATGTTTCTAATGCAGCAATAAAGGATATATTCAGACAATCAGTGGTCATTGGGAGAAGATGTAGGTGGGTGAGTCAAATTCAGGAATGTGATATAGAAATTTAGATCACTAAGATTATTAGAGGACATGGATTATAAGGGTTGATGGTAGAATCTAATATGGATGCATTACAAGTGAAACAAATTTACATAAGTGAAACTCAAACAAGTATTGAAAGATGCCCTTGGTACACTAACACAGTACATTTTCTAAAACACATGAAATGTCCTGAAAACCTTACTGATAGTCAGAAGAGGACAGTGAAATTACAAGCATCTAAATATATATTGATGCAAGGAGACTTGTACTGGAAATATAGGGATGATATACTTCTTTTGTGTCTAGATACATATCAAGATAAAAGGGTGCTTAAGAATCTCCATGATGGAGTATGTGGGGGACACTTTTCAGAAAAAACTATTGCACACAAGATATTGAATGTAGGATAATATTGGCCTTGCATATTTAAAGACTTCCATGAATATGTTCAAAGATGTGAAGCATGTCAAAAATTTTCAGGAAAACTCAAATATAATGGTGCACTACCTCTTAACCCTATGTCTACTGAAGAACCATTCCAAATGTGGGGAATAGATTTCATAGGTGAAATCACTGATACATCTAGTGGTGGACATAAATGGATTTTGGTAGCCACTGATTACTTTACTTAGTGGGTAGAAGCCATACCAACTAGACAAGATACTAGTAAGGTGGTAATCAAATTCCTAACTGAATAGATATTGACAAGATTTGGTGTTCCTCAGAAGATTGTCTGTGATAATGCTATGTGTTTTAGATCTGCAGATTTCATTGAATTTCATGAGAAATATGGAATAAAGATTTCTTATTCATCCCCTTATCACCCTCAAGGAAATGGCCAAGCAAAATCTAGCAACAAAAATATAATGAAAATTATCAAAAGGATGTTGGATAACAACAAAAGATCATGGGATTCAAAACTACCACTTTCACTTTGGGCAGATAGAATTACAATTAAAAAATCTACTGGATATGCCCCATATGAACTTGTCTATGGAAAGAAGGCTCACTTACCACTAAATAATTTATTGCCAGTATACAATTTTATAAATAAAGATCAATGGGAAGAAGTGGATTTCATGGAGGACAGACTTCAATAGCTTGTAGAATTGGATGAAATGAGGAATCAAGCTCATGAGAGAAATTATGAATTACAGAAGAAAGTAAAAGTCTTGTTTGATAAGAAGACCATAGAAAGGAAGTTTCAAGAAGGAGATCTATTTTTGAGATGGAATGTGAAAGATAAGGACAAAGGAAAACATGGAAAGTCTGATGCCTTATGGGTATGACCTTTTCTAATTATTGGTAAAGGAGGTGAAAATTCTTATCTCTTGTAGGATTTGGAGGGTTACTATCTTGAACTTCATGTGCATGATCAGTATCTCAAACCTTTTTTATATTGAAGATGACAACAGGTAGGTTTATTTGTCTTCCTTATCTATGCAATATGTATTATATTCTTGTGTTTTTCTAATGGTCTTCTCTTCCAGAGATAGCTTGGATCTTGTTGCTTTTAGGTATAAACACACATCCCTAGAAAGAGCCACTGGTGGAACCCATATTTGCAGATTTATTTATATTTAAAATGAGTCATATCTAAAGTTAAAAAGATCAAAGTCAAATTGCAATTTTTGTAAACCACGTGGTCATAGAATTACCCTCTGTCTACCTATCGCGCGATTGCACAATGAAGCAATGAGTGATCTTATATCCATTGCACGGTGGTGAAGCACATAGGTTTCGACCCCATAGAGATAGAAATAGTCGAGAGGAACTGTCAATGTTCAAAACTTTATGCCTAACATCTACACAGAATCATTCATTTAACATGGAACCACAAATAATCACCATGTATCATATGGGTCCCCACTTGACTAAAGTCAAACTGAATGATATCTACACAGATCAAGATTTGATCCAATGGTCAAGCGCGATGGTGCTATCATAAGTTGCATATTGTTTAACCATCATGCAATGGAAAAATAGGTGACAGGTGTCCTGGGTCGGTCAAAACCTACAGGTGAAACAACAGGGATACAAGTGTCGGTGTTTGGTTGGCAGAACAGAATGACTAGACTACATGGAGGCATGTAAAGTAATGTAAAGGATGGGTTACTTAAAAGACATCTTTTATCCCATGCTTTAAATCAATGGCTAGGACTTAATCAAGCAAGCAAAGGTGATCATAAAATAACCAAGGCATTTAAAGGAGATATGCGACCGTAAGATGGAAGATCTATGGCTTAGCACAACGGCATGATGGAAAAGTGAATGAGCTTTAGTTGTTGCATGGTAGAGAAAGACTCGACATGTGTTAGCAATGGGAAAAGGACAAAAACCATTGGAAAAAATATTAAATTGATTCATTATGTGGCATTAAAACCTTTTATTATGCTTAGGGTTTATTTTATTAATTGATGATTGGAATTTGCAAGCAGATTATAAAGGTGGCAAACACAATTTGATCGAACGGTCTAGATTCTTGACATCATGAGGAATAATCACATGTAGACGTGATGAAGAAAGATCATAGAGTAATAATTAATGCCATGGTTGTGGTTGATAAAGGTGACAAACATGATTCCAAAGACCAAGCACCAAATAATATACTTATTATCATGCATAGAAATATCTATGTGATCAACGTGCTCGAGAGATTATGAGAAAGACTATAGATGGATATACAATCGGAGTACCATCATGATGCAGACCTATTATTTAATTTTTTGAATCAGACGTATTATGAAAATACTATTGAGTTATTGCTATGAGATTTAATCAGTTAGCATTTGTTATCAAGCAAGGATGATTAAACATTATATTATTGTAATCGTTAGCATTTGGTTATTGATCTTTGGTTAGGTATTTGTTAGGAATCATCATGTTGATCATAATATTGTTTGCATCCTTTGGGTTTCATATTTATAAGGATACCAAGATCAACATAATGAATAAGACTTACTATTATTATAGTCAGATATGATAGATGGATGAATAACTGCAAACTTGAACTCAATTGTACCATTTTTTCCAAAATCAAACAAAGATAAGTCTTTTTTCTTTCATATGTGCAATTGTTTCATTATCATTTTACAAATAGTCCCTCGGATAAATAAATAGAACTTCTTCAAAGTGATAGTTTGATGTGCATGCTTCCTGATATGGTTCATAGTCTTTATTATGAATTGGTTTTCTGATTTTGCATGGTTAAACTATGTTGATTGAGGCCTTAGTCAATTGGTCTATCATTTGAGAATTCATACCCTTTTGAAATATCTTTGATCTTTTTTCAAGGTTGCATATTCATTTCGTAACACCTTTGAAGTGACAAGTTTTCTTGTAAAATTGTCTCTGAGGTTGAACATAAGATTGGAATGATAGTGACTCTATTGCCCATGGTTGATTAAAGCACTGGTCTTTCTTACTTATTGGATTATGGTCATTAGTTCATTTTTTATAGTTTTGAGATATCACATCCATCTGTTATATTAAGTTTATATCTTGTATACATCAGCATTTCTTCAATATTTTCAGCATTACATTTAAAATTTGATAATATTTTGCTTTTAGTTTAAGGATCTCAGTAGTACTTTTCCATACTCTGAGAGAAATAAGTTTGGAACACATATTATCTTCTCTAAAAATCCCTTAATATTTGGGAAATAATTCTATGGTATAGGCCTACCAGCCTTGGTTCTACAAAGCCAAAATTGCAGAAGGTTAAAACTTGAATTGGTTGAAACCTTGTCAGTTGGAAAATCACTTGGGTTTCTCATCATTGGATAGGAAAATTCCATAGGAAATCCAATATGTTGATTTGAGCACCAACACAACTCACATTAATAAAATTTACTCTTTGGGGCCAAAGTATCGAGAGTCTGATATCATTTGAGCTTATTGTTGGTTGTAATTCCAAATTTGAAATCTTGCTATAATTGTTTTTAGGTTCCCAGTGATGTTCTTTCATAAATGTCAATTCCTGTCCAAAGTGCTATCAAATTTTGACTACAAATGTTGATCTTTGAGTGTTAAAATAAAATGTGTAAAACCCTAGGTCCTGGGTCATTTTTCATTCATATCGAGAGAAAACCCTAGTTCTTCATAATCTGCTTCTAATTTGCAGTTACCTTTTTTAGAAATTCAAATCACTTAATTCATGTGATCTTTTTCATGTTTTAAGTTAGTCGCATAGTCTCTTAAAACTTTCTAAATATTCCCTTTTGTTTTAAGACTCGGCGCAATGCTTTGGTCGCGTTATCTCATACAAAAAAAATAAATATGCTTTGAAGGATTGAGTGATTTAATGCAGGTCGTTGATTTAGACCTAGATCTTGTGGTTCGCACAAAGTCTCCATTGAAACACCAAAGTTAAGAAATGGTCTAGCGACTTTGAGTTTCTTCAATCGGTAAATCTTGCAAACAAATCAAAGTTAAATCTTCGTTTGATTTTCATTCAGCCGTGAGATCTCAGGAGGAAACAAGAGTTAAGTCAAATTTTAAGAGATTCAGCGATAGATGTAGATGCTCAAATGATCCTATGGCTGGCATTTAATCATGAAATGAAAGTGATGATTAGTAAAAGTTCCCGAGATTTAACACAAACCATGAGATGAAGAATGAATCAAGGGAAGGCGTGTAATCTCAAAAGGATTTTATAAAATACATCAAGATTAAGAGACTTAACGCCAGTCATTGAATGAAAGAAAGATCAGAGGGTTGGTGTTTAATCTCCAATTAAACTTTGAGTTACATAAAACTTTCAATGAATTTGAGTTTCTTCAGTTGCAAAGTCTCACAAGCTCACCAAGGTTAAAGACATGGTTATATCTATTTAGTCACGAGATCTCTGAAGAAGACAAGGGTTAAGTAAAATTTTATGAGATCTAGCGACTACCGTCTGATTGAGGAAATATCTAAAGGCTGACGTTTAATCTCAGAATAAACATTGAGTTAGATAACTTGTTCAGTGACAACGAGATTCAGTTAGTTGCTAAGTCTCCATATGAACTGTGGTTAGCAAAGCTTAAGTCAAGGCTTAGTGCATTTTGTAGTGGGAAAATCTAAATTGTAGATGAGAAAAGATCTGATGGTTGGTGTTAAGTTGCAAATAGAAGTCAAAAAGTCATAGATTGTCTAGCAGCTCAGAGGTAATGATTCAGATGTTGACATGTGCTTACATCATCTTAGAGATCTATGGCCTGCGTAAAATCTCAAAATAAACATATGGTTAGGAAATCTATCTGGCGACTTGGAGATAGCTTGCAGTCACAAAGTCTCATGAAAAACTATAGTTAAGGATAAAGCTTGATAGATTTAACGCGAGATTTTGGATTGAAAATAATCTAATGATAGTCGTCAAGTCTTCGATCAGATGCAGTAAGTAAAAAATGAATGAGAGATTTCATGCAAACCCTCAAATTTAAAGATGATCTAACAATGTTCGTGTAATCTCTAACTAAACTCATGGTTAGTAAAATCCTTCAGTAACTTCAAATTTATACAGTCATGTAATCTCCAAAGAAACCAAAGGTTAAACAGAGTTATTCTTATGCTTTACTCGCGGAATCTTTGAATGAAGCATGAGTTGAGTAATTTGTTCAGTGACTTGGAGATAACTGTTGATCAAATTTTGATCATGCGGTTGGCGCTAATTCTTATGATAAAACTAGAGTTAAGGCTAACTCTCATCGACAAGGAGATAGAACTGTCACATGGTCGCTAAAGAGAACTAGAATAAAGGTAAGGTAAAGGTTTAATTTTTTTTTCTCACGCCATGATGTGCAGTCGCTAGCCAATCAAAACAAAAGGATTGTGACAGCATATTTTTTGAGCTATAATAATGTGATCCAATCGCATCAATCATAGAGTTTATTTCTCATATTATAAGGTTTTTTAAAACTGACAAAAGTACTCTTGATTGTCCAGATTGGACTTTTCCAAAATTGATCACCTGTAAATATTAGGTGCCACGGCTAAGAGAAATTTATATCAAAGCACATAGAGTAATGGCAGAAGTGACTGGATAAAAAATTCATGATTTTGAATAGATATGTGCATTGATTTCTCAGGAATAAATAAGCATTGTTGTTTCTCATTTCAGTTTACCAAAGTTTCAAATTACAGAGCTTGGATTTACCTAGGTGTTAGTGCTTTCAGAAGAGTATAATTTTCTAGTTTGCAGCGTAAAGAAATAAGAGTTTGATCACCATTGTTCACATCAAAGCATAACAGATGAGTCAAGCAGTAATGGCTTCAACCGATGGAAAGAGTGGAGATCCTAAAGATGTTCAGAAAGGAAAAAGAAATTACTCTGATGAATTCGTGGCTCTGTTACCAAGAACAAATTAGGGAAAAAAGGTAAATGATGAATACCTTGGTGATAATATGTGATATTTTAGAGATTCTAAGACTCTTGATTGTTTTGGATACCATCTATTTAATTAATTTCATAAAAATAGTGATCGTCATGTTCCTGTTTCAAACCCTTAGACATCAGGGTTAGCCAAATTGATAGTACCAGACGTCTTTGTAGATGTATATTTGTTGCTTGAGTTGGATAATACATATGATACCATCTCCAAGACTATCAAGAATAATGATGGAACAACCCTAGTAACTCTAGATAGGGCATCCTTTATGAAATATTTTAACATTTATAACCCCTCTACTACAGAGATAGACCTAAAAGCATTAGCAGCTAGGTATACAAGGGAATCTTGCATTGTGGCAAAGTTGATTCAAGTTCATGTGCCTAAAGGTACCATAAATTATATAGTGGTCATTCCTAGTTCCACTGCACCTTATTTCTACAAAGATTTGGCCTTTTACATGAAATATATTTCCTATGATCTATGTAGAGTTCTAGGAGTTGGTGGGGGTAGTGATAGGATATCTTCAAATATTCTGATGATTTTTTTGGATCTTCAGAGTCCACATGTCAACACATACTATGACTATATCTTGTATGTGATTGACATAATACATCAAGGGTTTTTAGACATTCAGAAGAAAAAACCTAGCCATAAATTCTTGCAAAATTCTTTATTGATGCATTTGATTATGTTTTGTAATTTTAATATCATGGACCTGCCAAATTTGAGATGTAGGAGATTCTACCAAGGCCAATCCAACCCTATACAACTCTAGTTGAGGGCATGGAATTATACATCAAGAGAAAATGATTTTTGTGCCTTTTTGAATTGGATGGTATATCCAATATTAAGCTATTTGGGAGTCAACATGACAATATTACCAATTAAGGTGTTGCAGCTTCTCAGACCTTGCCAGTTTTTTGACAAGTGCGATGGAGATCAAAACTAGGGAGACTTCTACTACAATAAAGATTTTACTTTGATAAGAGTTTATGGTTTCTCCCAGCCACCTCATATACTACCATATCATGTGCCACCAAGGATTGATGTTATGGAGTTCATATGGCAACTGATGTTGACTAATAAGGAGCATTTGGATCCACACAGAAAAGGTACCTTTACACCTTGTCAATTTAAATCTTATGGCTTCACAATTGGAAAGAGGGCATTAGACTTAGTCAAAAAATGGTTAGGTCATTTCAGAATGAATGTATCCTTATACAGGTATGTTGATACAGAGGGTTTCATATTCAGTGCAAAGAAACTCTTAACACCAACTATTCCAAATACTAAAGAGCATGAGCACTGTGTAGAGGAGGATCTTATAAGAAACATTTTAGAAGATGATGAAGTTGTAAGAAGGGAAGATAAGTTCCAAGAGCTAATGGATCTAGAACAACAAATCAAGAAGAAAGGGATCCCTTTTGAGGGTTACTTCCCAGATGTTCCTTATTTGCAAAGACTAGATAAGATGATAGAATCTTATGGAACATTGTCTAACTAGCTGGATGAGCAAATAGAAGATAAGGAGAGAGATCCTAACAATAACTCTTCCATAGAGTACAATGGTAATAGCTATTCATTGAATAGCCCTCCTCCAATGGATCAGCCACCTTAAATAGAGGAGGATATAATGGATTTGACTCAAGAACAAGAGGCTAAGGTGTCTGGTGAACCTCCCAAGAACAAATAGAAAATGGAAACAGGGGAGCCTTCTGATGTTAAGACACAGAAGAAGAAAAAATATAAAGTGAGTGCGTTTTTCATTGTTAATGGAGCTTATGATCATTAGATCATAAATTTTATAAGGTAAGGTAAGAAGAAAAGAGAAGATGTAGAAGAAGATGTTGAAATACCTCTTTTACTATGTCAAGATGAGAGAGAGCTACAACAAGAGCAATTCTTGAGTGATGAAAATTTTATAAAAACCAAATAATTCAAGGACTTCTTGATCTAGGCAAAGAAACAACAAGTTGGGTCACAGTTGCAATTGGCAGGAGGAGAATTAGTGCCAAGTGAAGCCTTGCAGGCTTTACAGGCTTATGATCTTGAGTTAGAAAACATGACACCAGAAGAAGTTAGACAGTTGGTTAAGTCTAGTGGGATGATATTGGTGGAAGGATGGGATCTTGCATCAGCCTTCATCATTGGCCATATAAGGAGGCATCCTGATATAAAATTGTCTTCTGAGACACAAGAGGGAGAAATGATCAAGGGATGTGGATATAATGCACAATCCCAAAATTTAGCCATGTGGGCTCTATCTCCCAAGACTCAAAAGCATCACTTATCAATGTACAAGAAAAAAAGGATGGGGATAAGATTATTTAGTCTATCCACAACATTAGTGATTTGGAGATCTCTCAAGCACTCACTCACTTTGCACATCTAAATGAAGACAAAGTTGAACAGATGTCAAAAAGATGTCAAAATCTCTTTGATAAAGCAAGTGATGTAGTGAACAATAGAGAGCTATGCTTGATAAAGATCAATGCATTGGAGAAGCTGGTGGTAGGATTTAATTTGAAATTACAAGAAATCCCTGAGTCTATTCCTGCTAAACCTAAGCAAGTTGCAAATGCATTTGTAGAAACTGAGGATGCAAGGGATATTGATAAGGAAACATAGAAAAAGGATAAGGATCACAATAGGAGGCTTTGGAATCCCTTGGAAATACCTTGCAACATAGGATCAATATCCTAAAAGACAAATTTTATATAGTATACAGTGCTTACAACAAGTTGTTTGGTCTACAAAATAGAGTACAAATAGAGGTAACTAATTATGTTTCAACTTTGAAACCTTATTTTGGAACCTGGTCAGTGAGAACTAATTTTTTTGAAAGGTTAGCATCCCTACATCCACTTAGTGTAGATCTCCCTGAGATTGTAACAGAAGTTGGTGAGGAAATTGAGTAGATTGGGGTTACCTTGTCTTTCTTCAAGGGAAAGGCAAATCAGATTGACACTAGGGTCAACATGTTTGGCTCGGGATACAATAAATTTATTCCTCTAACAAAGGGAGAGGATGATCAAATTAAGGTAGTAGAAGTGTGGAGAAATGAATTTGATACCTTAATGCCTAATAAAGAGGCATTTATTTCAGACATTGGTGGATTAGATATGGAAAGGTTTAATAAAACCTTAGATGAAGCATTCAAAGCCGAAATAGACTTTAATAAGTTTTTTACAGATGTCAAGAGCATTACATATGCCAAATGGGAAAGGAAAAAGGCACAATTACAAAGCATTCAGAGATTTAATTGGCCTACAAAGGCATATGTTGCAACATGGGATGTTCTCACCAAGCCCAATAAAAAGAATCCTGCAACAATTGACTTAGACATAATGGACGAGGAGTGAAGAGACACCTGGCACCTGATCTATGACCAGAGGGAGGTTAGTCATCAAAAATAATAGTGTAAGCTATCCTGTATTGGCAGTCACTAGATCTCAGAATAACTACTTGAGGCTATCTATAATATCTACAGACAAAGGTGCCAGATATCTAAGATTTGAAGATCAAATCTAATTGTTTTCCTATTTTTTCTATCTGTTGCTTAAGGTCTTATTGTATTTTTTTCCAATAGTATATTTTAGGGTTAGGTCTAAGCCATCCAAATCTTGTTGCATCCTTAATCTCTAAGGATTCCAAGATGGCTAAGACACTATATATAGCAAGATAGAACATAATTTTAAGGATGATGATATATATAACTACAAGGCAGACTTCTCAATATTGTCTGAAGTTTGTGCTTTTAGTCTCTTTGAATGTATTTGAAGTAGTAACGTATTAATAAAATACATTGCAGTTTTTGTTCTATATCATTTGTTGTTTCTTTATATTTCTATTTAATCTCTTGTATGTTTAATTTGCAAGGCATCTTAGATATGCCAGTTACAAGGTGATTGTGCAATTACTTGTAAGTTCTTTCAAGGAAAGAGTAATTCTTATAGGTCATTCCAGATAGTTAAACATTTGTGTAAGGATATGATAAAAGGGGCGTGGGAGTGAAAAGGTAGATTGTAAGGCATTCTATCTAAACTACATGTGTTTTTATTAATTATTTTAATATGGATTTATATTTTATATTGACTCTTTGGCCAAGAATTAGGCATTGGTTTAGGGTTTGGCAAGCAGTTAATCATCATCAAATATTAAATAAATCAATCATTCCCTTTTTAGTTACAATGAATATATATGTTTAAGTAATTGTATTAGAGAATATAATTCAGTTTATTGATTCCTTAAAGAGTAAATCATTAGGTTAACCCTCCTGAGTTGAAAGAACTCCAAAAGGAAGAAGGGTGAGAATCCTTATCTCACTGATGTTTGTTATTGTTATGTTCATAGTTTTTCTTGCAAATCTCTGTATTAAGTTAATTATTGTCATCTGCAAGGTATTTTATTAGTTGATACAGTGAAAGACAATTAGCCAATCAGTGAAATCCCTAATCCACTATTACAGTTACTGATAATCAGTAATATTTTGAAGGTACACCTACCTGAGCTTGTGGATCTCAAAGTAGAAGGAGGAATTAGTCCTCATCAATTAGGTTTTATCTTGCATGAGTTATAAATTGGAAGAATAAGGTTTAAGCATTCATACTATATTAAGAGTCTACAAGAAAAAGACCTAACAAATTGGTGACTCTACTGGGGATTTACAAAATCTTGTTGAACTTTCAGGCAATCTCTGGTATTTAAAAATTGAATTAGTTTATAGTTGAGTTTTCCTATATAAGACACTCTTATAGTATTCATATTTGATTGTGTTATATTTTCCCACCTTGTTTTGGGTGGCGAATCAAAGTAAATCTTTGTAATCAGTGCTAAGTAATATACAATATTCATACACATCCTTTTTAATATGATTACAAGATCAAGAGTAAGAGATCATCTTGAAGTTGAGTTGGAAAGTGGAGTTCCAACTACTTCTAGGACTAAAATGTCTTGGAGAGAAAAGAAGAACTAATTTAATATAGATAGTTCATCTCCAATAAAATAAGAGGAGAACACTAGGAGAAAATATTCAATCTAATCCAGTCATCGAGGAAACACCTCACAATATGAAGAAGCCCCTGACCTAGGATTGGAAACATATGCAAATAGTAGTACTTCTAGTGAAAGAGAAGGGCTTGATACTATCAATTCAGACTCTAAAGTTCCCTCTAATTAACTTGCTGAAGAAGAAAGAATTTTAATGAGGTAGTTGGCCATCATTCAGCAAAAGAAAAGAGAGAAAGATTTAAAAAATAAAAGACAAGATCAAAGAAATGTTGATAAAGTAAGAAGAAAATCATTAAAACATCAAGCAGTAAAAAATGTTGAAAAGTTTTATAGAGATCAAGAGACACCAGTCACCCACAAAAATTTTGGTTCTCAAGCTTCTAAAGATAAATGGAAAAATAAGGAGACAGGAAGTGAAATAGATGAACCAAAAACTCACAAAGTTTCATTAATACAAATGTCTAAATTAGACATTGATCTTGATAAATCAAAAAGGGAGAAAGAAACCATGTCCAAAGTGTTGGAAAAGGAAGAAGCAGAGGCTACCACTTTAGAGATGAAGAAGAAGATTGATTTCCTGTAATATTCTAAATATTCCTATGCTGGTGTTGAAAGTGCCACATCTTCAAAATCCAAAGCTACCACTTTCCAAGATGATGATAGATTTCAAAGGAAACCACTGCATCCTGAAAGGTACAAACAATTTACTTTCATTGGTATTCCTAGTTACCCTAATACAGTACCAAATGATGTTGGGGAAAAACTACCAAAGTTTTTAGGAAAAAATGTTATTTCTTGTGAAGTACACTTGAGAAAGTTTATTGATATCATAGATGACCTGAATATTAATCATGAAAATGTCTTAATGAAAATTTTTGTACAATCCTTAGTTGAAGATGCTAGGGAATGGTTTAGAGGACTATCTAATGGTTCTGTGGCATCTATGGATGAATTAATAGACTTATTTAAAGATCAGTATGGTGATAAAACAAATGAAGGATTCTTGTTGAATGAATTCAATAATATAAAAAAATATTTTAATGAAGAAGTCACTGAATTCAATACAAGATTCCAAAGAGTCATGCACAAGCTGTTTCAGAAGATCAAACTTGAGAAAAAGGTATGCCTTGCTACATATATGAATGCTTTTGATTCTAAAATGGGGTATGCTCTCAAAGATAATAATCCCAGAAGTATTACTGATACATATAAGACTACAGTGAATATAGAAATGAATATAAGAGTGTTAGGAAAATTGGGTAGAAGGGATGATGCACGTTTTAGTAGGAGCAACCAAAAGGAACCAGAATATAAATATCATAAAGCTCCACAAAACAATAGGCCATCCTAAAATAGTTATAATCCACAAAATAGGATGCAAAATCAACCATATGGTACCCAGTTTAAGGATGGAAAACCTATTATCCCACTGAGAAAGGATAAGTCTGATAATAGGACCCCTAATCCTTTACACAAAAAATCTATAAACATGTGCATTGATACTTATTGGTGTGAAGCTTGTCAAGCCCCACGCAATCCTGATTTCTATGTTGTTTCTCTAGACATAAATTCTAGTGAAGAACAATGGAAAGAAGGTGAACTATGTGATCATAATGGATGTGCTATGAATGATTCTTATGCATGCTCTGATGTAGATTCTGAAAATGAAGTTGAGAACCATGATATGTATGTTTCACAAGGTAGAATAGAAGTATACCATCAACAAGTTTTGTCTGATAGTGAAGATGAAGAGGTTGATAATATAAGATGATATACTCAAAATAGTCAGGAGTCTACAATAGTAAGAAAACCTTATGATGAAGAAAGAGAAAGAATCACTACTGATTTAGTAAATAAGGCAAGAAGTAACTACAACTTGAGGAATAGAGTATTGGGTGATGTAGTTAATCAACCAAATGGCATGTTTATTAAAGAAAATAAATCAGTGTCCAAGTATATACAAAAAAGAGGAGGACCTACTAAAAATGTAAATAAGCCAAAGGTCAAAATTATAAATAAAGAAAATGATTCAAACTTTGTACATGAGGGAAAAGATAAAGTACCATAAACAAGTTCTTCTTATTCTAAGGTTGAAAATAAAAAATCAAAGAGGCAAGAATCAACTCTGAATATTCAAGTGGAGGATAATAATATCATTGTTGAAAAAAGAAAGTCCTCTGATGTAAAATACGCCCATGTTGATATGGGTCAATGTCTATCACAAATGACTGTCAAAGTTCCATTTTTAGAAATGATGAGAATTAGGGAGCATAAAGAAAAAGTTCTTTCAGTGCTAAATAGTGTTTCTCCAATAAAACTCCAAAAATTAGATGGTGTTGAAAAGCAGTCTAACAATAAGGGAAAAGAGCCTGAGGGAATGATTTCTAAAATCCCTCAGATTTATTTAAATACAAATACTTCTGCAGTAATTGTTGATCCTTTTTTCTTAACTCTAGTCATTAATAGTAAGATGTTTGTATGATAGATTCTGGAGCATCTAACATTGTTATGCCTGCAGAAATAATGAGATCCATCAGATTACAAGTTGACACTCCTCATGAGAGATCTCAGGAAATGGACTCTAGAGATATCCCTATAGTTGGTACTATTGAGGCTTTATCTTATAGGTTAGCTATATGTCCTGACAGAGTATTGACAATAACTTTATTGGTGGTTGATATCCCACCTCATTATGGCATGTTTCTATCAAGGAAATGGAGTGCTTCAATGGGGGGATGTATTCAATGTGATTTATCTTATGCTACTTTCAACATTGTTGGTAATGATGTCAAGGTTTCTAGGGAAGGTAGAACACCTCATATGATTGAGCTAAGTGAAGATATTGACATTAACTATTGTGTAGATATACACATGGAACACTTCAGAGTGAAGAAAAGTGTTCATCAATGTAAAAATGTTGATCCCTTAATTGAGGAGTTTAATACACAATAGGATGGTTTATGGAAGATGCACATTTATTGATCCTATTCCAAAGAAGGATCAGGAGCTGGTGTCTTATTTATTTCTCCATTAGGTGCAGCATTCAAGTACTCTTTCTTATTATCATTCTAATGTACAAATAATACTACTAAATATGAGGCTTTTCTTTTGGGGTTAAATATTGCTACTGAGCATAGAATAAAATGTTTAAAATTTTATGGTGATTTTGAGCTAGTAGTAGCACAAGTTAGATCCAAATACGCTATAAAAAATGACAGATAGAAAATGTACAAACATGCTATTTGGGATCAGATTGAATCTTTTGATGCCTTTAATACTAACTAGATAGAAAGGTCAAAAAACATCATGACATATTTTTTAGCTAATGCTTCTTTAAAGACTAGTGATTTGACCTTAAGTGGGGTATCAATAGTGGAAGTTAAGACAAGACCAGTTGTCCCTGGTAAGATTTATAACTAGCAATTTTTTGAGGATGACCAAGATATTCTTAGATTTATTCAATGCCTTGACCATTATGAAGACCAACATATAGATTGTAACTCTTTACTTGAGTTCATTGATGGTAGGGATATTTTTTGGGGGAATGAGGTTGTCCAATTGAGTTCTAATTAGATCCCTAAAGGACTGGTAGAATTAGAAGCATTGTTTAGTAATCAAGATGATCATTTATCAAAAATGAGAAATGCTAAAATTGAGGATTTGGAAGAAGTAAATCTAGGATCAGAAGCCACTCCTCAAACTGTGTATATTTGAAAAGGGTTAGATTCCCATGTTAGTTCAAATCTAATAAAAATTTTAAGGAAACATAAGCATGTGTGTTCCTGGTCTTATGAGGATTTGAAAGCCTATAGGGAAGACCTTTTTCAACATGAAATCCCACTAAAATTAGATGTTAAGTCATTTAGACAAAAATAGAGACCAATCAACCCATTGTTGGCTCCCAAAATGCAACAAGAGTTGATGAAATTAAAGGATGCAGGGATTATTCAGCCCACATGACATTCAACTTGGGTCTCTAACTTGGTCCCAGTGAGAAATAAGAATGGTGACATAAGGCTTTGTGTTGATTTCAGAAATTTGAACATTACATCTGTGAAGGATAATTACTCTTTACCTAAATGGAAGTAATGTTAGACAAGGTTATTTGATGTGAGCTATTATCAATGATGGATGGTTTTTCAGGCTACAAATAGGAATTGGTTAAAGAATCAGAACAATTTAAAACTACATTTACTACTCCATGGGGGACATATGTGTATATTAGAATGCCTTTTGGACTTATAAATGCAGGGGCGACTTTTCAGAGAGCCATGGATGTTTCATTCAAAGAATTTATTGACTTATTCATGGTAATATATCAAGATGGTTTGATAGCATATTCCAAGAAAGTAGAGGACCATTGTGGACACCTAGGAAAAAAATTAATAAGGCTTTGGAATATGGTGTTTCTTTGAATCCCAGAAAATTTCAATTTGCAATGACATAAGAAAAGTTGTTGAGACATATAGTATCAAAAGATGGAGTGATAATTGACTGAGAGAGGATAGACATCATTCAGAAGGTCACTGCTCTAAAAAATATCAAAGGTGTACAGTCTTTCTTAGGAAAGATAAATTTTGTAAGAATATTTATTGCTAATTTTGCTGAGATTGTCAAACCTATAATTAAATTGTTGAAAAAAGATGCAAAGTTTCAGTGGAGTGAAGAAGCACAGTCAGCTTTTGAAAAAATCAGTTCAAAAGGCACCTGTTTTGAGATCTCCTAATTACAGTAAGCCTTTCTCATTATTCTCCTTTGCATATTTTCATACAATTGTTGTTGTTTTACTGCAAAAAGATGAAGATGGTTATGAGCATCCTGTTGCATTTTTTAGCAAATACCTCCAAGCTGTAGAGTTGAATTATGAAATGATATAGAAACATGCATATGCTTTAGTTAAAGTTGTAAATTTATTTAGACCTTATATGTTTTGTGCAAAAGTGATGGCATATGTACCTCATGCAGAAATTAAGGATATCCTTACTTAGTCAGAAGTGAATGGTAAGCAGTGTAAATGGATCAATAGGATTCAAGATTTTAATTTGGAAATCCACATTATCAAATTGGTAAGAGGACAAGGCTTAGAAAAATTATTGACAAAATAAAATTTGCACTTGGTTCAAGTAAATAATACAAAGATACAGGATTCATCAAGGACTAGTATTGAAAGACAACCTTATTATGTTGATATCATGTACTATCTTGAGATTATGACAGATAATCAGAAAATAAATCTCAGGTTAAAAGCTCAAAGGTACACCTTAGTGCAAGGACATTTATATTGGAAAGACAAAAATGGTGTACTGTTATTATGTCTATATCAGAGTCAAGTTGGAAAGGTCTTGGTAGAATTGCATGTTGGAGTGTATGGATGACATTACTCTACCAAAACCACTTCTCATAAAATCTTGAGGGCTGGTTATTATTGGCCTGGCTTATTCAAACATGCTCATTCCTTTGTTATAAAGTGTGAACCTTCTCAAAGATTCTCAAACAAGTTGAAATTTTCAGGCACCCTATTACTAAATCCTACAAGTGTTGAAGCACCTTTTTCCATGTGGAGGATTGACTTCATTGGAAATTTTTCAAAAAAATCTAGTGGTGTACATAGTTGGATACTAGTTTATACAGATTATTTTACAAAATGGATAGATTCAATTCCTACAAAGAGGGAAACTAGTAAGGTGGTCACTGACTTTCTGACGCAAAATATTTTGACCAGATTTTGTGTCCCTGTAAAATTGGTAATGGAAAATGCTATGTGCTTCAGGTCAAATGAACTTAAGGATTTCTATGATGAATATTATGATTTCATATTCTTCCCCATATCATCCCCAAGCCAATGGCCAGGCAGAATCTAGTAATAAGAGTATATTGAAAATCCTAAAAAAGACCCTTGAGAAAAATAAAAGAGCTTGGCATTCAAAATTGAAACTTGCTTTATGGGCTGACAGGATCATGGTAAAAAAGGCAACATGTAAGTCTCCCTTTGAACTAGTATATGGTATGCAATCTAGAATTCCCATGAATAATTTGCTTCTAGTATATAAGTTTATTCAGGAAGAGGAGCTAAATGTTTCTGAACCTATGCAAGATAGAATGATGTAGTTAGTGGAACTGGATGAGGTTAGAAAAGATAGTCAAAAAGAGAACATTAAGTTACAGCAGAAAATGAAATATTTGTTTCATAAAAGAGAAAGTAATAGAAAGTTCCAACCTGGTGACTTAGTACTTCAATGGAATGTAAGGGTTGAAGACAAAGGGAAGCATAAGAAATTTAAATCACTACGGTTATGTCCCTTTGTTGTTCATCAAACTTTTAGGAAGGATTCATATGTCTTAAGGAATATGGAGGGAGAGGTATTTGAATTGCTAGTGCATGGATAATTCTTGAAACCTTTCTTCAGTTGAAATTTGATTTCCATGCATAGTAGTTATGTATTATATGTACAGGTGTGTTTGTTTCTTTTGTGTGTTTTCTTTCTTTAGTAGGTTAGTGTGGTCTTCCTCCCAGAGATCTATGGTTCTTGTTATAAACTTTCATTTAAGCATCCTTAGAAAGAGCCATTGTTGGTTGTAATTCCAGTTTTGAAATATTGCTATAATTTTTTCGGTTCCCAATGATGTTCTTGCATAAATGTCAATTCCTATCCAAAGTGCTATCAAATTTTCCCTACAAATGTTGATCTACGAGTGTTAAAATAAATTAAATATGTAAAACCCTAGGTCCTAGGTCATTTTTCATTCATATCGAGAGAAAACCCTAGTTCTTCATAATTCACTTCTAATTTGTAGTTACCTTTTTTAGAAATTCAAATCACTTAAGTCATGTGACTTTTTCATGTTTTAAGTTAGTCGTATAGTCTCTTAAAACTTTCTGAATATTCCCTTTTGTTTTGAGACTCAGTGCAACGCTTTGGTCGTTATATCTCATAAGAAAAATAATATGCTTTGAAGGATTGATCAATTTAACGTAGCTTGTTGATTCAGATCCAGATCATGTGGTTCGCGGAAAGTCTCCATTGAAACCTCGTAGTTAAGAAATGGTCTAGAGACTTTGAGTTTCTTCAGTCGCAAAATCTCACAAACAAATCAGATTTAAAGCTTGGTTTTATTTTCATTCATTCATGAGATCTCAGGAGGAAACAAGAGTTAATTCAAATGTTAAGAGATTCAACGATAGGCGTAGATGATCAGATGATCCTGTGGCTGGCATTTAATTGCGAAATGAAAGTGATGATTAGTAAAAGTTCCTGAGATTTAATGCAGACTGTGAGATGAAGAATGAATCAAGGACAAGCGCATAATATCAGAAGGATTTCATAAAATACATCAAGATTAAGAAACTTAACGCCAACCGTTGAATGAAAGAAAGATCAGAGGGCTAGCATTTAATCTCAAATTAAACTCTGAGTTACATAAAACTTTCAGCGACTTTGAGTTTCTTCAGTCGCGAAGTCTCACCAGCTCACCAAGGTTAAAGACATGGCTATATCTATTCAATCACGAGATCTCTGAGGAAGATAAGGGTTAAGTAAAATTTTATGAGATCTATCAACTACCATTCGATTCAAAGATGATCTTGTGGCCAGCATTTAATCATGAGATAAAAGTACAAATGACAAAAATTTTAAGAGATTCAGTGACTACCATTCAATTGATGAAAGATCTAAAGGCTGGCATTTAATCTTAGAATAAACCTTGAGCTAGATAAATTTTTTAGAAACAATAAGATTTAGTTAGTCGCTAAGAATCCATATGAATTGTGGTTAGCAAAGGTTAATTCAAGGCTCAGTGAAGTTTGTAGCGGGAAAATCTAAACCATAGATGAGAAAAGATCTGATGGTTGGTGTTAAGTTGCTAAAAGAAGTCAAAAATTCATAGATTGTCTAGCAACTCATAGGTAATGATTCAGATGTTGACATGTGTTTAAGTCATCCCAGTGATCTACGGCCTACGTAAAATCTCAAAATAAACCTATCGTTAGGAAATCTATCTGGTGACTTGGAGATAGCTTTCAGTCGCAAAGTCTCATGAAAAACTATAGTTAATGATAAAGCTTGAGATAATTAACATGAGTTGTTGGATTGAAAATGATCTAATGATAGTCGTGAAGTATCTGATTAGATGCAGTAAGTACAAAATAAATGAGAGATTTCACGTGAAGCGTCAGATTTAAAGATGATCTAACGATGGTCGCATAATCTCTAACTAAACTCATGGTTAATAAAATCCTTCAGCAACTTCAAATTTATGCAGTCATGTAATCCCCGAAGAAACCAAAGGTTAAATAGAGTTATTATTAAGCTTTATTTGTAGAATCTCTGAATGAAGCATGAGTTGAGTAATTTGTTCAGCGATTTGGAGATAACCATTGATAAAAGATTGATCGTGCGGTTGGCGCTAATTCTCATGACAAAACTAGAGTTAAGGCTAACTCTCATCAATAATAAGATAGAGAAGTCATGTGATCACTAAAGAGAACTAGAGTAAAGGTAAGGTAAAGGTTAAAGTTTTTGTCTTGCGCCATGATGTAGAGTCATTATCCAATCAAAACAAAAGGATTGTAACAGCATATATGAAGTTTGTTGTGCTGTAATAATGTGAGCCAATCATATCAATCATGGAGTTTATTTTGCATATAATAAGGTTTTTTAAAACTAACAAAAGCACTCATGATTTTCTTGATTGGCCTTTTTCAAAATTGATCACCTATCAACCTCAGGTGCCACGGTTAAGAGAAATTGATATCAAAACACGTAGAGTAATGGAAAAAGTGACTAAATAAACAATTCATGATTTCAAATAGATTGGTGCATTGATTTCAAAGGAATAAATAAGTATTGTCATTTCTCATTTCATTTTACCAAAGTTTCAGAACATAGAGCTAGGATTTACCTAAGTGTTAGTGCTTTCAAAAGAGCATAATTGCCTGAGTTTCAATGTAAAGAAATAAGAGTTTGATCAAAAATTTTCAGATCAAAGCAGACAAGATGAGTCAAGAAATAAGTGTGTCTTCAACCAATGGAAAGAGTGGAGACATTGAAGATGATCATAAAGTAAAAATAAATTGCTTTGATGAATCGTGACTCTGTTACCAAGAATGAATCAAGGAAAAAAGGTAAATGATGAATTCCTTGGTGATAATATGCCATATTGTAGAGATGCTAAGGCTCCTTATTGTTCTAGATACCATCTGTTTAATTACTTTCATAAAAATAGTGATGGTCATGTTCCCATTTCAAACCCTTGGACATCAGGGTTAGGCAAATTGATAGTACCAGACGTCTTTGTAGATGTAGATTTTTTTCTTGTGTTGGCTAATAGATATGATACCATCTCCAAGACCATCAAGAAGAATGATACAACAGCCCTAGTAACTCTAGATAGGGAATCCTTTATGAAAGCTTTTAACATTTACAACCCATGTACTACAGAGATAGACCAAAAAGCATTGGCAGCTAGGTATACAAGGGAAGCCTACATTGTGGCAAAGTTGATTCAAGGTCATGTGCCTAAAGGTACCAGAAATTATAAAGCAAACATTCCTAGTTCCACTGCAACTTATTTCTACAAAGATTTGGCCTTTTACATGAAATATATTTCCTATGTTCTGTGTAGAGTTCTAGGAGTTGATGGGGGTAGTGACAGGATATCTTCAGATATTTTGATGATTGTTTTGGATCTTCAGAGTCCACAGGTCAGCAAAGACTATGACTATATCCAATATGTGATTGAGAGAAGCCATCAAGGGTTTGTAGACATTCATAAGAAATAACCTAGCCCTAAATTCTTAAAATATTCTTTATTGATGCATTTGATTCTATTTTATAATTTTAATATCATGGACCTACCAAATTTGAGACCTAGGAGATTCTACCAAGGCCAATCCAACCCTATACAACTCTGGTTGAGGGTGTGGAATTATACATCAAGAGAAAATGAGTTATGTTCCTTTTAGAATTGGATGGTATATCCAATGTTAAGCTATTTGGGATTCAACATGACAAGATTACCATTTAAGGTTTTGCAGCTTCTCAGACCTTGCCATTTTGTTGACAAGTGGGATGGAGACCACAACTGGGGAGACTTCTCCTACAGTAAATATTTTACTTTGATAACAGCTTATGGTTTCTCCCAGCCACCCCATATACTACCATATCATGTGCCACCAAGGATTTTTTTTATGGATTTCATCTGGCAACAGATGTTTACTGATAAGGAGCATTTGGCTCCACACAGAAATGGTACCTTTAAAGCTCATCAGTTTAAAGTTTATGGCTGCACAATTGGAAAGATGGCATTGGACTCAATCAATAGATGGTTAGGTCATTTCAGAATGAATGTAACCTTATATAGGTATGTTGATACAGAGGGTTTAGTATGCAGTGTGAAGAAACTCTTAACACCAACTATTCCAAATACTAAAGAGCATGAGCACTGTGTAGAGGAGGATCTTATAAGAAAAATCCTAGAAGATGATGAAGTTGTAAGAATGGTAGATAAGTTCCAAGAGTTAATCGATCTAGAAAAAAAAATCAAGAAGAAAGGGATCCCTTTTGAGGGATACTTCTTTGATGTTCCTTATTTGCAAAGACTAGATAAGATGATAGAATCTTATGGAACATTGTCTAACTAGCTGGATGAGAAAATAGAAGATAAGGAGAGAGTTCCTAACAAGAAATCCTCCTCAGTGTATAGTGATAATAGCTATTCAGTACATATCCCTCCTCCAATGGATTATCCACATTAAACAAAGGAGGATATAATGGATTTGACTCAAGAACAAGAGGCTGAGGTGACTGGTGTGTTAGTAATAACTAAGAGGGGGGTGTTTCAGTGGCCTCAAAAATTTATCCTTTAAACTTTAATCCACCAATTAATACACCTCAGATTATTAAGTCCCTACAAGACGTATGCCTTTGAAATACTTGAAATAAATGATTGTCTGTCAGTTTACCTCGTCTATCATTATTCTCCTTGATTACTAATAGGTAGTAAAACTTATTTACCGATACTTAGTAAATATGCAGAGTTTACCAATCAATCTAGAAATGCATATGTGAAATGTAAAAAAATAAAGTAATAAACCATACACACATAACATATGGATTTTAACATGGAAACCTTGTTAAGAGAAAAACCACTGGGACTGGTACCCCAAGTTTTCACTCTTCTAAAGTGAGCCCTATTAGGAGCCAACCCTATTAAAGATTACAAACACATTGTTAAGTGTGACCTTGTTAGAGTATTTTTATACATAGGTTTTCACTAAGTATCTGGCATCTATGCTACCATCCTTGAATCAACCTCCAGACTGTCAATAGGCTTTATGCTAATCTTACTACCATCCTTGAATCAGCCTCCTTCTTAGACTGTCAATAGGATTTATGTAAGACCGATGATAATATCATAAATCAACCCTTTTGGTAATCTATTAGGATATACCTCAATTATAGAAGATGGTTAAGTCTTGCTTTGTTAAGAGACTTAATGCTTCAATGGTTAAACTGAAACACAATGACCTGTTTCTAATGCAACTTTGAATTGCAGATATTCAGATCTATTTACGTACAATACCTCTTTGATCAATGTATCAATTCAATTCCTTTGTGCTTCACACTTTCTGCTATGTGATGATGTGCTTCACTGTTCATCGGTGTTTGCAAAATTCTTTAGCTCTCCCTTAGCTTGATTGATCAGGACTGTATGAAGCTTAACCTTCACTAGTTTCTCTTCAGAATCTTCTTTCAATTCACTCCCCCATGTATCTAAGTGCATCTATAAATCAATTATGCTTGTCTCTTATATAGACATGATATTCCTTAATTCTTGATTCTTCATTCTTGATTCTTGGCGTGAAAAACAATCTAGCCAATTTGATTTATGGCTTTAACTCCTGATTTATCTTGTAGTTATCTTCTTGCCAGCTGTATAAATCATCTTTAAATCACTTACTTAACTGTGGTCAATTAAAAAAAATAAAACAACCAGTTAATTCTATCCTTAAGCTGTGCCAGCTAGATATTTTGTCATTTTCTGATCTCTCTATTCTATCGGTCAATTCTGTAGTTTACCACCGGTGACAACTGCCCGTTCCGTCAGTGCAACTTTAGTTAGCTTCAGGATCTCTGGGTGTTGGCCATCACTAAATCTTTATCATCAGGAAACACTATTTTTAGCTCATCGAGCATCTTGTGATTCTTCTTCATCAGACAACACTGTCTTCTTCTCGTCGGGCATCACTGTGACTTTTTCTCTCTCTTTACCGATGGTGTGCACTCCGTCGGTGTTGTCTATCACTTAGTGAATACATGAATTTTATGCATTGTTGAAAGCATAACCTCTATTCTATTTATTCTCTAAAGTCTTTAGCATTATGTATATGACCGTATAGATGATATCAAGTTGACATCAATGACAATACAAACTATTAACTGATTTAATATCTTGCATCATCTTCAACTTAACATTATCAAACATTCAATCAGTTACATGTCATCAATCACTCCCTTTGGCATTGATGGAAACATACTATATTATCACACTATAATATTTCTAATACAACATGAAATATAATTGTTGAGATTCATCAAATTACCAAACAGTTTGTTTTGATAACTGATAAAAATGTCTGACTGTCAGTAAGCTTTGTATTAGCTTAGATTTGATTCTTGTAGCTTTCTGATGTGTTGTGTCCTTTATTAGTGTCAATTTCTCTCTCTTCTTCTTTGATGTCTCTATCTTTTGTTTGCAACTTTGATACAAATTCTCTCCCTATGGATATGACCCTGTTTGGAGTAATCTGATAATGAATAGTTTCTGATGATAATATGGATACATTCTCTCCCTTTGACAATGATGCCAAACTAATATTTTTCAAATATCTGACATTCTATCAAAAAATTTATTCTATCCATAATATATTCCTTTAATTTCCCTTATCCATCATCAATATAACAATATTTTCTGGTGCTCGGTTCTGATATATACCTTTCTGTATATAGATATAGCTTTGAAGTTCATTTTCTGCTTGCATCAATCATGAATGATATTCTGATAAAATATGGCATATGCAGCTTTTAGTCCTTTTACTGACTGGTAGACATGGGTCTGACCCCTAGTCTTTTTCTTAGGTACTCAAATGTATCCTTGGGCAGTGGCTTGGTGAAGATATCAACCAATTATTCTTTTGATTGCACATATTCAAGTATGACCTCTTTTTCTTGAACCTGTTCTCTCAAATAATGATACTTGATGGCAATGTGTTTAGTCTTTGCATGCATGACTGTATTCTTGGAAATATTTATTGCACTGGTGTTATCACAATAGATAATTACTGGTTCTTTGATCTTCATATGTACACCTTCCATCAACTGTTTGATCCATGCAATATTTGAGCAATTTGCAGCAGCAGCAACATATTCTGCTTCTGCAGTAGACTGGGAGATGCATCCTTGCTTCTTGCTAATCCATGTTACAATTCTATCACCCATAAATAATGCTCCTCCAATTGTGCTCTTTCGGTCATCAAGATTTCCAGCCCAATCAGCGTTGATAAACACTTTTAGTTCAAATTTGCCTTAGCTTCTATATCTAGTCTAGTGTGTACAACATACATGAGTTTTCCTATCATTGATCTGTATAGAGTCTGATTTACCTATGTTGTCTTGTCTTCTTTTGTTAATTTGCAACCAGTAGCCATCAGTGTTCCAGCAGGTTTGGAATCTTCCATCTTGAATATTTTTAGAACTTCTTTGATGTATTTGGACTATGTAATGAAAATACCTTCACTTTGTTGAATTATCTGTAGACCAAGAAAGAACTTCATCTCTCCAAACATAGACATCTCAAATTATTTTCTCATCTCAACATCAAATTATTTGCACAACATATCATTGCCTCCAAATATGATGTCATCAACAAATATTTCAGCAATCAAAGTGTTAGCATTAGTATCTTCTTTCAAATAAAGATTACTTTTTTCACTAGTCCTCATGAATCCAATACTTATTAGA